>JAQZBX010012632.1:0-40962 GCA_029593785.1 Cabassous unicinctus | reverse complement strand
TCCTAAGTGCTTTCCTATACTGAAGTTACAGAGATAAAAATCATGTTTCCTTAGCCCTTCTAATAATTTTTAAAAATCATTTAATATTCTGTAGTAAATCTGTTTCTGCTTAAGTGATTTGAAGGGGATTCTGTTCTCTGCAAATGAACCTTCACAGCTTATATAAACAAGTAATATCTCTGGTAGGGAACAAAAGAAACCAATTATGGTTGGCAGACTAGTTGTCCTGCACAAAGGTCTATGTCCTAATCCCTGAGGCCTGTGAATATGTTAGATTACACAGCAAAGAAGAATTAGGATGAAGATAGAATTAAGGTTGCTGACCACCTGCCATTGAGATGAGGAGGAGCCTGGGTTATCCAGGTGGGCCCAAAGTATTAATAATAATAGCGGGGGTACTTAAATGTAGAGGAGGGCAACAGAAGAGCAAGAGTAGCAGAAACAGAAAGATGTTTGAAGCTGCTACATCGCTGAATTTGATGATGGAGGAAGGGGCCACAAGCCAAGGAATACAAGTGGCCTCTAAAAGCTGGAAAAGGCAAGGAAATGGGTTCTCCCCTAGAGCCTCCAGAAAGAATGCAGCTCTGCCAACACTTTGATGTCAGCCCAATGAGACCCATTTTGGTCTTCTGAACTTCAGAACTGTAAGACAATAAATTTATATTGTTTTAAGCCACCAGGTTTATGGTAATTTGTTACAACATCAATAAGAATCTAACATACTGATAATACCGATTGTCTCTGGAGAGAACTGAATCACTTGAAGAGAAGATGGAAGAGAGACTTTTGCTACATACTATTCTATACCTTTAGAATTATGATTTTTGAGAATAAGTTTTCTATTCAAAAAGTTTAATTAAACTACAAGAAAAATTCTACATATTTGACCAATGTTGTCTGGTCTTTAACTTTTCTAAATTAGAACCAGCTCAATTTTTGTCTCTTTGCAGAAAGTCTGCTTTTTCTGACTGAATACTTGTAATTATTAATTTTCTCTTTATAATCCAAAAAATAATTATTACTTTCCTCTTTATAATTTATCCTACAAGACTTGGCATGTTTCCCTATGACAGGTGCTTTTCCAGATCCCCTCCATGAACAGGCAAGGAGTCCCAGCCCCCAGCTCTTAAGGCCCAATTCCAGTCCCTCTCAGCTGAAGTCCTCAGATTTAGCTTCTGCTTACAAATCCTCCTGCTTATAAATCCTCCACTTTATTTTGGTATCTTGAGATTTCTCTTTTTTGGTTTCAAGCTCAGCTATAAATTAAAACAATTTTGTTCTATTTTATCTAGCACTTTTATGTTTTGGGATGGGAAGTGCAGGGGCAATCTTTCACGTCGGCTCAGTTCAATCCATTCAAAGGTTGACCCAAAGCATCATTCTGCATTCTGAGTTCCTCGTAAATTTTTTAAAAATCACATCCAACATAATGATTAAGGGCATAGCCTTTAAAATTGGATAGATCTGGATTTGAATTAGCTTTGGAACATTTCTCAAGTTACACAACCTCTCTGAACACCCTGCCTAATTCACAAATGTGCAGAATGACCTCCTTATGGGACTTTTCTAAAGGATATACGAAATGGAGTAAGTGAACATGTTTTAGTTTGCTAAGCTGCCGAAAGCAGATACCATAAAATGGGCTGGCTTTTGACAGTGGGAATTAATTAGCTTACAAGCTTACAATTTTGAGGTGAGAATAATGTCCAAATCAAGGCATCTCCCTGAAGACAGGCTCCTAGGGATCCTGAACTCCTCTGTCACATGGCAAGACACGGGGCTGCATCTGCTGGTCTCTGCAGATGTTTTTCTCTCTCTGTGTGTGAATTTTATTCTCTTATAAAGGACTCCAGTAAGAGGATTAAGACCTACCCTGGGCAAATCTGATGTCACCTAATCAAAAGACCCTACTTATAATGGGTTTATACCAACAGGAAGGGATTAGCTTTAAGAACATGATTTTTTGGGGTACATACAGGTTCAAACCACCACTGAGCACTAGCACACAGCATCAGGTGCCACTCGTCCCATTATTACCTGCACTTCCTGCATTGTGGCTTTCTGCTTTTGTTTCAGTCTTTGACTGTCTATACCCTGCTAAGGGTACCAAACAATCTAAAGTTTCCTTTGAATCCCTGAGGGGAAATTTTCCTAAGAGTCTTCAGGATATCATTCCATCTTACTGGTTTGGCAGTATTTCTCACATTTGTCATATCTTATTTTCCATTGCTGACTCTGTCTAGTAAGGAGGGTCTCTTCCTACCCGCTGTCTGACAATTGATGGATTGTGTGTCTACACTTGGCCACAGCTGTGTCCCTTCTCAGATGTAAGTGGTCAGTGTTCAAATCTCTAAACAGAATTTCCAAACTGTTGCAGGCAATGGACCAGGGCAGCTCTGTTTCACTGAGGTAGGTTCTTGTCATGCCGCAATGTTTCAGTCTCTAACACTGCCGTACAAACACATACAGACGAGCCAATCATGATTGCTAGCGAAGAATGACTTAACTCCATTCTCCTCTGTAAGTGGTTTAACTATTTGGGATTTGAGGATTAATGTGTCCCTCTAGTTTCCCACCATGACTGGGAATTGTGTCTATAAGGAACTGGAAAGGGAAGACAGTAGCAGAGGGCTGGCATCCCAGTTTTTATTTGGTGTTGACCCTGTGTCTCTGAACCAGAGGCAAGGCAGTAAGGAAGAAACAAGTTACATTCTTTTCAGGCTGGGAGGTTTGCTCTGTTTCAAGAGGCAAACACATATTAAGGGGCTAGTTGTGATTCTCAGCTGTGCTGCATAAATTTCCTTTTATATTCTGACAATAGGTTCACTGACATTAATTTTTTAGCATTACAAGACTTTGTGTTTTTCTGTATGTTATGTGTATTTAGTCAGGAGAGGCTGCATGCAGTACTGCTAGTCCTCAATGTTACTTTTAACTTGAAATGTCTTGTAGAATTTAGCAATGTTAATTTTTATATTAGCTGCCCATTTTATTAAGGCCACAAAAAGATCAAGACAAAAAGACTGAGTATATCTGAACATTACTTAGCCCAAAGTAGGCATCTAATAAGTGTTTTTTGGATCGAATCTAAACGTGGTTTTACACTGCCAGTACCATCATTTCAGTGTCTCTGTTCCTACAAGACAATGTAGAGAAAACCTCCATAAATTGGACCAGCTGAACCATTCAGTTCTCTTCTTGTTCTACAGCTGTCATACAATTGCTTTCTGGTTCTGGCAAGATCATTTTATTTCATCCTCCACATATGACTAGTCCATTCTGCCCTCATGCTTCTGAATGCTCTACTGAGAAAACATGCTCCCCCGCCACCCTGCTGATAACCCATGACTCTGAATCCATTAACAGCTGCCCCACAATACTCTTCTTCCAGAAAAATGTGCCTAATTAACTCATCTGCCCTCCTGCCTGTGCTCAGCACCCCTCAGAAGGTGTATATAACTTTTGGCACATTCATCTGCCTTTATTAACATGGTCCTCCTAAAAGATGAATGTGTAACACTTCAGAGTGTATGGCTGTTCTGACTGTCCATGACTGGAAGCTCGTGGAAGGCAAGAGGCCTCTTCCTTGATGTGTTCTGTGACTCCTCCTTCTCCCCCGACGAAAACAGCTGGTTCAGTGCTCTGTTCACGGTAACAATGAAAACTGGTCACCAACTGGTGTACAGATCAATACTAGCATTGTTTTAAGCTAAGATTACTGAGGAGTTTTTTTCTTCTGGATGTTAATTTATGCTAATGTAAAAAATCAAACAAGTTTTATTTGTTGTTGTTAAGGGATTTTGGCCTTTAGCAATTCATTATAATAAGAACCTTCTTGTCATCTGGGTATTTTTGACAATTAGGTGGGGATTCAGAACCTCCCTCCAACCCAAATACTGAAATGAGGGAAATTGTCAGCATGAATTAATTATTAGCTGACAGGAAATGACTGGAGGGAAAAGTATTATTCTGAAGAAGAGGCAAAATGCAAAACAGGTAGGATTTAAAAATTTGGTAATTTCATAGTTAAAGTAGTAAAGAAGTGCTAATAGTACAAAATGGAAACTGAAAATTGGAATATGCTATGAAAACCAATGAAATAGAAAAGAAAGCATAAATTCCAGTATGAAACAGAACTGAGATGAAGACTACCAGACCAACTAGATCAACTAAGACCTTTTCTTTAGGGGCTGGCAACCCCCATGATATGCCTGTGGCTGACATTTATTAATTGATCACATCAGCACCTTTTCCTGCCTTTCCATACAGGGGTTCAGCAGATTGAATTTGTCAATGTAATTCAGCAAACATTCAAGATGCTTTCCTTCCCTCTTCAGGCAGAATATATTTCCCTACCTCACTGATGTTGGACTTGGCCATGTGATTTGCTATCACCAAAGGAATGTGATATGAACACAAGACTTAAATGTGCTTGTGTGATTGGTTTTGCTCCTACGCTCTGGTGACCTACCATGAGAAGAGCAAGCAATAGGTAACAACTGTCAATTTAGACTGGGCGTCATAACAAATGCATATGAAGTACACCTGAACCCAACCTGCAACCTGAAGCAGAACCCATGAGTGTAAGAATAAATTCTTGTTGTCGTAAGTCACTGAGTTTTTGGGTGGTTTGTTACACAGCATAATTCCGGCAATAATTGCCTAATTCAGCATCTTAGATGAAATTTATTTGTTCTCCCTTCCCTGGAAACTGGTAGAAAGCAAAGAAATGACTAAATTAAAGCAGTCACATCTTAATAAGGGACCTGTGTATATAAGAAACAGCCATATTGAGGGATTGAATCATAAAGTCATGAGATTTTCAGATTTGGGCCTTCATAATAAATTTAAATCTCTCGGTCTACAGATCAGGACAAGTAGGTTAAGAGAAATTAAATGCTTTGGCAGAATCAGGATGTCAACTGAAGTCTCTTGATTATTTATACTCTTCTTATAGCAAAACAATCATGCGTGCTCCTAAGGGGGCTGCATACATTGCATTTTGAATCAGAGAGGATTGTGCTGCCAAGCAGTAAACAAAAGAAGTGGTGAGCAAGCCCCACTGGCTGCTGCTCTGCCAGGCTTTCCTGTGCAGGGTCAGTGGCTTTGTCCCTAGATCACCCCTCTACAGGGACTCTAAGGAAGACCAAGCACCCAATTGGAAGCTCAGGCTATGGCCCAGAAACATGATGAAGGAAATAGAATAAGGAAATAGAAACAAGAAAACAAAGTCTCAATATAAAAAGTGCATCTAATGATTTAATATCACACAAACAAATTGTAGATCTGAAAATGGTCTTGGCCACCTATTCTTCAGGAAAGAATCAAGGAAGAGAGAGATTCAGACACTAACTCTTCAGCTAAGGTTGACTCAACATTCAACGCTGTCTACAGAAGCTTTAGGAAGGCCACTCCTATGCTGACCAGGTTAAAGGTAGAACTCGTCATCCACTTTGGCTCAACGCTCACCTGGTACCAAGCAAAAGTAGAGACCTATGTTACTGAAATGTCAGTCTGGAATTCAGATTTTACTACCTTGCTTCTTAGCACCTATCATGGTACGTACACACAGGAAACATTTGATAAATGTTTTTCAGATGAATGAATGGATAAACATATAAATGAATGTTAAATATTTGCATTACCACTGATCTTAGTAGTTTATATTATAGTTTACTAACTAACCCAGCAGCGATAAATAAACAAAAACATAACAGTAGTGAGGCCAAGTTTAATTTATGATAATCTCTTACTCATTAATTCATTAACAAATATTAATATTGAATGCCTGCTATGTGCAAGCACTGTGAGATTTTGCTCTCAATGGAATAGCAATTCAAATAGTTAAGGACCCTGCATTCACGGAACTGATGGTAATTTAATGAGAAAGAGAGGTTAAACATACACATGAACATACAGGTAAATTAAATAACTAAGGAAAAGAGCAGGGTGCTGTGTGAGAGTTTGAGAGTGGGTACACATTTTAGATCAGAGGATCAGGGAAAGTCCCTCGGATAAACATTCCCAAAAGTTCCCACTTGTCCTGTGTGAACTGCAAAGTAAACAGATATAAAGAAATATCTTTTCAAAGAAACATGTATCTGAAAGGCATCAGCTGATTCAGTAATTTGCATGCATGTGCAGTGAGCTGAGGACCCTCTGTTTGGGTGGTTAGGTCCTTTGGACCACCATCCTCTGCAGGACGTTCACCAAACCATTATTCCTCTGACCTAAAAACCAACTTAACCATATAAACCACCAATTAAACCTTTGAAATTTGATCATATATTACAGATCTCAGGCTTTTATTAAATGTCTAAATATTCAAACATACCAAGCAAATAATCTGTATATGAAGATAAAAGATCCACAACGGCAAATTCTGGGATATTTTGTAATGCCACCTGGCTAACTTTATCAATTCTAGCATTCTTCTTTCCGATGAGTACATTAGTTGTCAGCACGGCTTCACTGACCTATGATTAACACATAAATTCATAAAGGCAAGCTTTCTGCTTCATAGATTATCCATTAGGTAAATGTGAAAAAGGAATTCATAAAATAATATTCAATATACATTGGAAGAAAAAAATAAAGACAATCCAAAAAATAATGTGATCCCCCAACACGTAGTATATATCATGGTCAAACAAATCATTATTCTTGACAATTTAATTAATGCATAAGTCACTTTAAATAACTATGACAGATATTTGCCAAAATGCCAAATATATGCACATGTATATCTGCCAATATTTTCATTAAAGAAAAGCTGAAATAAACAGAACCAGGTCTGGCTATTATATGATTGAAAACATTACACATATAAAGACTATTTCTAACTCTTCCAAAGAAATATCATTGGCACAAATCCCAAAGAATGTGGAAATTTCTTTTCTCTTGTATACATGTACTGTGTTGCCTTGACAGCTGGTAGGCGGAAAACACAGACATGGCAGTGAAAATAAAGATCAAACAAAAATCACACCAACCTGTGCAGCAGCTCTTATTGCAATCCAGGCTAATGAACTGTACATTTCAAATGCATTTACTGTTGTTTCTTTAATAGAACTCTGTCTTCTGGAAGGAATCTAAAAATATGGCAAATATTTTATGATAAAGGTATTATGACAAATTTTCTTATTTTCTGAAGACAACATTTTGCTGGAATACTATGTAGCCACTAAGAATAATGATGCTTTTATTGACATGAAGAGATGTTCAAAATAAACTAGGGGAAAAAAGTGTCAGTTATAACATAGTATGCAAAATGTGAGCACATTTAAATATATAAAGAGAACACATATACACGTTCTCAATATTAGAGAAAATTAGCAGTGGTTAGATATCACCAGGTTTCTTTTTCTAATTTTCTACAATGACCTTGCATTATTTGTGTAATGATAAAATTATTTAAAATGGCATTTTAAGTAAAGCTAAATGCTTAAATGTAAATTATGTATACAGATGTCAGAAATGAGAATAGTACATAAAAGTTTTGGATAGATATTTGCTATCATCTTTCTGAGAAAATGTTAAAGGAATGTTGTTATAAAGAATAGCAAAAAGAAACAATGAATGGGCACATCATTGTTTATAAACATATACACACAGTTTACAAATGTAATAAAGTCAATTTTACAAAAATAAACAGGAAGAGACTCCACCAGCAATATGGTATCCATTTCACATTTTTAAAGATGACTAAAATAAGTATTAACTGTCAATTCATAAGATTCAAATACTCTGGAAAGAACTAACTATTCAATTCATATATTATCTTGACCTCTTAGTTCTAATTTTTTGCTGCTCATATTTTGACTAATTCTTTAATCTTTATCAAAACTGCAAGATAAACAATAACAAAATTATCTTTACTTTACTTCTGGCTGGAAGACTCCCAAAGAAAAGGAAAGGCAATAGATAATGCTGATACCAAAGCAGGAAGTACAATGTGCAAATGTGGTCCTGCCTAAATGAGATGGGAAGCTAGGAGATAAATGACATCTGGAGGTATCTACCTATACAGAATCTAAGCAATACAGTCCTGTCCCAAGATAGGAAACCTGAGTCATTAGCTGTAATGGAACTACATAGGCTCTGGAGTGGCAAATGCCAGCTTACTGCCTATGGAAGCTTGGGCAATTTATCTACTCAAGTCTTGGGAACCACGACTAGCAGACATAAAATTCAGAACAATACAGAACAACATTAAATAACAACTAGAATGTAAAGACAATTAGTGACACAGAAACTAAAAAAAAGAAAGAAACCATTTTGAATTGAGACAAAGTCTTTATTGAGGTTGGGCTGGCACTCAGAATGGAGCGATTTAGACTGAAAAAAAGCTATGGTGGGAATTTTTCAGATGGGGAGGTGTTATGAAAAAGCATTGCTTAAAATTTTCTGTTTAATTTTTATTAGCTGTTTTAAGAGTCCCCAGAAAATAGTTTATTATAGTATAGTTAATTATGTTATTTATATTTATTATATTTTATGATATTATATTATAGCAGTATATAGCATAGTATAAAAATAGATGTGTATTTGATAGACTAACTAGACAAAAAATCAGCAAAGATACAGAAAACTTGAACAACACAACCAAACAACTTGACCTGGCAATTACTCAACAACAATGAAATGAAAATTCATTTCAAGCATACACAGAACATTCGTCAGGATGGATTTCATGCTAGTCCACAAAGCAAGTCTCAATAAATTTAAAAGGATTAATATCATACAATATATATTCTCCAACTACAATGGAATTAAATTAGAAATCAGCAATCAAAAGAACTTTGGGAATCCTCCAAATAATTGGAAGTTAAAGGACACACTTCTAAACAGCCAATAGGTCACAGAAGAAATCACAATGGAAATTAGAAAATATTTTGAACCAAATTAAAATGGAAATATGACACATCAAAATTTATGGGATGTAGCTATAGCACTGTGTAAAAGGAAATGTATAGCTTTATGAGAATTTTTATCATAAACAGGTATCTGATTTTGGTAAATGATTTTCTGCATCTATTGAAATGATTATCTTATTTTCTTTTATTTCTTTACTGTGTTTTCAGATGTGAACCTATATTAGAAATTGAATTGATAACCTAAGCTTCCACCTTAAAAATCTAGAGAAAGAGTAAACTAAACCCAAAGCAAGTAGAAGGAAGAAAATTAACAGTAGAAATCAATGAAATAGAAACCAGAAAAAATAAATAAATAAATAAAGGAATCAATAAAGCCAAAATTCAATTCTTTGAAAAGATCAAAATTCTCAAACCACTAGCAAGACTAAATAAAAAATCAGGTCTGAAAGAGGGCACATCACCACCAACCCTATAAAAATTAAGCAAATTGTAATGTAACACTATGAACAACTTCAGGAAAACAAATTAGACAACTTAGATGAAATGGACAAATTCCTAGAAAGAAACAAATTACTAAAACTGACTCAAGAAGAAATAGAAAATCTGAATATACTTATCACAAAGAAATTGAATTAATGATTTAAATTTTCCTATAAAGTAAGGCCCAGTCTAAGGCTTTACTGGTGAATTCTATCAAACATTTTAAAAAGAATTAATATGAATCCTTCACAAATTCTTTCAAAAAGTAGAGGAGGAGGACAGAATACTTCCCAATTCATTTATGAGGCCAGTATTACCTTGACACCAAAGCCAGACAAGAAAGCACAGTGAAAGAAAACTATAGGCCAATATTCCTCACTAATATGGATAAAAAACTCAACAAAATATCAGCAAACCAAATCAACCAATATATAAAAAGAATTATTTGCATGACCATGTGAGATTTATTCTAGGAACATAAGATTAGTTTAACATAGGGAAATCAATTAATGTAATACAGTTTTTAATGAAATAAGGGAAAAACCTCACATGATCATCTCAATAGATGGCGTAAAAGCATTTGACAAAAGCAACCACCATTTATGATAAAAAAAAACTTCCAACAAACTATGAGTAAAGGAGAATTTCCTCAATCTGATAAAGAGAAGCTATCAAAATTTAAGCTAAAATCATTCTTAATGGTAAAAGACTGAACGGTTTTTCACCAGGATCTGGAACAAGACAAGGATGTCTATTCTTGCCACTTCTCTTCAACATTATACACAGGTTCTAGCCATTGCAAGCCAACAAGAAAAAGAAATAAAAGGCATCTAGATTTGAAATGAAGTAAAATTGTCTTCATTTGCAGAAGGCATGATCCTATACATAGAAAATCCTAAGGAATAAATACACACGCACTATTAGAACTAATTAACAGGTTCAACAAGGTCACAAGATATAAGACAATATATACAGATCAATTGTATTTCTATAGACACACCAGCAATGAACATTCTGAAAATTAAATTAAGAAAAAATTCCACTCAAATTAAAAATATACTTAACAAAAGAAGTGCAAGGCACGTACACTAAAAAGTGCATAACATTGTTGAGGGAAATGAGATAAGATCTAAATAAATGAAGAGACTGTCTGTATTCATGGGTTGAAAGACTTTATAATGTTGAGGGCTATTCTCTTCAAATTGATCTATAAATTCAACAAAATCCTAACTAAAATCAGCCAAGATTTTTGTAGAAATTGATAAGCAGGTCCTAATATTTATACGAAAATGCAAAGGACAAAGTATTCAAACAGTTTTGAAAAGTAAGAACATGTCTGGAGGACATGCACTTTTCCAATTCCCAAACTTATTATAAATATAAGACACTGTGATATTTGTGTAAAGGTAAACATATAGTTTAATGATACAAAATTGAGAGTCCAGAAATCAACATTTACATTTATGATCAGTTGATTTTTTTTTCACAAAGGTGCTGGGCAACCCAAGAAAGAAAGAATAGTCTTTTCAACACATGGTGCTGGGACAAGTGGATATCCAGGTGTAAAAGATGGATTTAGACTCTTACCTCATGCCCTACCCAAATATTAATTCAAAATATATCATAAACTTAAATGTGAAAGCCAAGACTAGAAACAAAACAAAACAAAAAAGAATAAAAAAGCTAAGACTAGAAAACTCAAAGAAAACAAGAGAAAATCTGCAACACGTGGGGTTAGGCAGAGTTCTTAGACATGACACCAAAAATAAAAATGATGAATTGGACTTCATTAAAATTTAAAATTTTTGTGCTTTAAAGTGAAAAGACAATCCAAAGAACAGGAGAAAATATTTGCAAATTATATATCTGATAAGGAACTTGTATCTAAAATATATATTTAAAAATCTCTTACAACTCAATGACAAAAAAAAGACAAGTAACCCAATTTTAAAAATGGACAAATGATCTGAATAGACATTTCTCCAAAGAAGATATACAAACAGCCAATAAGCACATGATAAGTTCTCAACATCATTAGCTATGAAGGAAATGCAAATCAAAACAACAATGAGATACCACTTCACACCCACTAGAATGGCTATAATAAAAAATAGATAACAATAAGTGTTAATGAGGATGTGAAGAAATTAGAACCCTCACACCCTGCTGGTAGGAATGTAAAATTGGTGCAGCCACTTTGGAAAACATTCTGTCATAGCTTCAAAACGTTAAACATAGAGTTGCCATATGACCCAGCAATTGTATTCTTAGGTATGTACCCAAGAGAAATGAAAACATTTGTCCACTGAAAATTTTGCATATGAATGTTCAAAGCAACATTATTCATAATAGTCAAACAGTGGAAACAATTCAAATGTCCCTCAATTGTTGAATGGATAAAGAAAATGGGCAATATCCAAATAATGGGATACTAATTAATAAAAAGGAATGAAATACTGATACATGTTACAAAATGGATGAACCTCAAAAACATTATACTAAGTGAAAGAAGCAGATGCAGAGACTGCATATTGTATGATTCCATTTATAAAAGTTGTCCAGAAAAGTGACTCTATAAAGATAGAAAGCAGATTAGTGCTTTCTGGGGCTGGGGTGAAAATGAAGATTGACTACGAAGGAGCACAAAAGATCTCTAGGATATATTCTAAAACTGGATCCTGGTGATAGTTGTAAAACTCTGAAAATTTACTAAAACCTTTGAATTCCAAGCTTTAAATGGGTGAATCTCATGGTATGAAAAATTATACCTCAGTAAATCTGTCTTTAAAGTATGTCCATGCTGATAGCTCTTTGGACTGCCCTCCCACCTCTGCTTGGAAAACTACTCGGTTCTTCAAAATTCACTTCATCTGTGGAGCCTTCTCCAGCATGACCCCCACAGCAGAAGCAGTCCCAACTGATTAGTCCCTTGATTTTAGTCATCATACTGCAATACAATTCTTTTTCTTGCGAGACTGTGCTTTTAAGAGAAGAGAGCAATGTGCCTAGCATACATTAAGTACTCAGTAAGCGTTCAGTTAATCAATGAATAAATGAATGTTCAAGAATCAGTCAATTCAACTAAAAAATAATTATTTTAATATCCACTATGTACAAAATAATTTAGAAAGAATGTAGATGTTTAGCCAAAGTTACATAATGATAATAACAGTTCCATTTTTTTGAGTACTTAAGTGTCAGGCCAATTATCTTGTTTAATTCTCCAGGCCAGTCTAAGAGGTAAATATCATCAACTCCATTTCCACAGGCTAAGAAAGACCACACAGCTAGTATGTCATGAAGTTAGGATTCAGACCCATTCTGCTATATGGACGCTCCACAAAAGTGAAACAATAGTGCTTTCTGTTAAGGATTTATAATGTATTGCCTTTATTAGGACAAATTTTAAATGTTATATTTTAATGGTCTGAATGTGCATGGACGAATTTTTTAAATTCGTTTTCAGCTGTTTTCTGTGCTTCTAGTAATGGAGTGACTTGCTAAAATATTTATACCGTGTCAAAATACACAGAAAATAATGATCATATCATATGGAATTATTCTATTCTTTTCATTCAAATCCTAATTCGTTGAAGCTCTTAATTATAAATACTTCTCCAGTAAAGTAAAGGTCAAAAAGGTGATATATTATTTTCCTAGCATGCTATTAATTAATTTGCATTGCCACTTGCTATGGAAACAAAAAGTTTTGTTTCTTTTTTTTCTCTTCCCGGAAATAAATATGTTTATCACACTACAAAAAGTAAGTTTTTCTAGTTCATAATTATTTAGATTAAAAATAATAGCTGCTATCCACCTAAGACAGCTACCATATGAATAATTCAGTTGCGTGGAAGTCTATTTGCCTAAAGGTTTTAAATCATGTTTATCCCCTCTCAAAAATTAGAAGTTTGATGCCAAAAAACATTCTGAGAAGATCTCTTGTGGAGGGTGGAGGATGTCAAATTATTCAATTGGGATGATATATAAAGGCCTACTGAAATTTAAAAAGAAAAAAAAAAAACAGTAATTGAGCTTATACATCTCAAACCTACCTAGCTTATTGCTGCCTCTCAAATTTCTCTCAGCTAAATCCTTGGTACTCGTGTGACCCATGGAACAAGTAGCATCAGTGCCCTTGGAAGCATCTAAGAAGCATTGACTCTCAAACACCACCTCTGACTTACTGAATCAGAATCTGCATGTTTTCACAAGGTCTCCAGAGATATTTCTGCACCTTTGTTTGAGAAGGCTGCTCCGGTTCATGCCTCTGCCTTTGCATATCTGCCTCCTCACCCATCGGATCCCACCTTGAACGTCACCTCTTCCCACCACAGTCATTCCCATTCCCATCAGTCCAAGTTATTCCCAAACCCTATATTTCACTGGCCTACATCTCCGCCATGCTCTCTTCTGTTTCCGGCCTTGCTCCCTCCTGCCTCTCCTCCTTTCCTGGTTGTCTGCAACCCTTTACTGGAAGGTGAGCTCCACGAGAACAGGGACTGAGTCTGTCTTGGATGCTTCTTCATCACCTTCCTCTAGAACATTGCCTGGGTCAAACAGAGTAGGTGCTCAGTAGATACGTGATGAACAAATGGCTGGCTCTGTCATGAGGTGATTGGTTTAGAGGTCATATGAGTATTGAGAACCTTATTTGTCAATATGCTTAGCCAGTACATCATCCTCTTCAATTTCCTGACTGATACTAATGACCCATTGATTTAGAGTTATGCATATACCTACATTTCATGGATACTAGTTTAACAGGCAAAAATGTCTACATGAAATTTCCAGAGCTCTACATAAAATATCCAGAGAGGTATCTAAATATAAGTGTGACTGTAAAATAATGAAATTAATTTCTGTTAGCCAGGAAAATCAGCCTCATTATTTCAATAGCACAGTGTTACCAAAATAACGAGCTCAAAGGCAATTAACTTGTAATTTATAATGAAACAGTTTATTACCTTCATTGGTACTGGTACTGTTGAAGATTTGCACTTTGGTTTCCTCAGATGAAAATATAATAGGGCCATTTCTAGGTAGGAGTCTCTTATCAACCTAAAATGATATAGCATAGCACTTACCCCTCACAATCATATTGCATCATTTACCAACAATTTCAGAGCCTATGAAAGGTAAATACAGGCAAAACCAGCATCTGTCCCAACCTCACACCCTCTTTTCACAGCATCTTTGGCCACAGGCCCCAGCGTCACCCCTGTACTGGAGCTGGAAGCTTGTACAGAGTTGAGCATTCTACCTTGTCCTGTGCTAGCAATACTCTGTGCCATGACTGCTATGCAGCCCAGCATCAAGACCATTCGGGAATATTCCAGGATGCAAGGCACTAAAAAAGTGGAGGCACACGCCTTGAAAACTGAACCTTTCTCTACCTTCCTACACTAACTGAAAGAAGAAGAGAAACATAGAGTCATGTAGAGAGCAGTGGCTTGGTATGGGTGAGTCTGTGCTGTCACTAACAACCCTGTCAGTCAAGGCCATTTTTTATCACTTCAGGAGTAAGGATGGTGGCTTACTCTCAGGCGAGAGGTGATTTTTATACAGAATTAGTTGGCCAGCCTTGGTGCTCATGACCCAGAGTGAATAGCCACATAAATCCCCTCTAGATACAATTTCACATCCAGGGAGGCCCCTTCAATCCTGGGGCTGACAGGAGATGTGGTTACAGGATAGAAGTGATTCACAGTCCAGTATGCCACTGTGATAACAGCTTTTGTCAACCATTTTCACAAACGAGGCCCTGGGTCAGAGCCAAGAGCAACCAGCTTGAGAGGTAAGTCAGTAGACCTGGTGGACTGATGTATCCTAGTGATCTAGCCCTGACATCAAGGGGACTCCCAATTATTCCAGCCTTGAATACTCAAAGTAATACCAGAACATGGGGCTAAAACCAAAAACACACAATAATGCTATGACAGTGGAAAGATATTTGACTTTTTTTTGTTACCCTGAGTTTTGATCATTTCTCAGGCTTAGTTGTATAGCATCAAATAAACTCTCAAGTTGTAAACTCGGAGATTTCTCTTCCATCAATATTTGACGTTCTATTTTGCCTGGAAGAAGAAAAAGATATATAAAGTTGGTTTTTCCCTTTTTCTATCATTTAGAACTCAGGAACAAATAGTTCATGCTGAAATTCAGCAAATGGATGTACTGTCCCTTTGTGTGTTTCCTGCTGAAAGATAAGCCAATGGAGAAGGACCTATTGCTTCTTTCTCCAGGAGTCTTGAGGACTTAAAATAAGTTTTTTCCTAAAACTAAGTTTGTCATCTCCTGGCCCTTTGTAAAATCTGTAATTTTTTTAATAGTCAGTGACTCGATTTTTAAGAAGCCTACTGTTACCAGAAAAAAAAAATTACAAACTGTATCATTGTTCTGACCCCAAATATATCTCACCTTTGAGAAAAAGAATTTCAGCTTCCACCTCATGTTCTTCTATTGCTGATGAATTACAGATTTCCAATGCCATTTCAAAGAGATGAAGAGCAGGTAACCACTTTGAGGGGTCCTTCTTTTTATTGGTAAAATATATTTGCTTTGACACTGTATGTCCTAAAAGAAAAATAGCTGGATGGAGGAAGAGCAGTAAAGTATACAGTGTTCATAGCAAGCCTTCAAGCAAGACTGTTTCCACAGTAATGGCATCTGTTAGGGACTCTGGTGAACTTTATAGTTTTAGCAACTAAGAAATATTTGAAAGAAACACAATATCCAGTATTTTGATGAATACAACAATAGCCCTTTGCAACCTTATCTTTGATAAGTTTCCAACATGCTTTCTCATTTTTAAAAGGAAGGATAATCTCCAAAGTATCTTTTGGTTCTAAAATTTCATGATGCTCTACAAAACAACCTTCATGTTCTTATGATAATCTCCCAAGTCTCTTTCAGTTCTAAAATGCCAGGAGGCTCTATAAAGCAACCTTCATGTTCTTCCAGAAAAATCTGAAAGTTTTATGTTATTGCCAATAAAATTTGCACATAACAATAGTCAATAATTTTCTTTCTATTCAGCACTATAGTGGTTGGCTTGCTATGCATTTGTTTGCCATGTCAACTAGATGGAAAACCCGTGTGGACAAGGGCCACATGTATACTTCTTGTTTGGCCCCATCATCACTTATCATACATGAAGGACTATTGCATGAAAGAGGCATTAAATTTATTCTGTGTAACCTCAGAAACAGATATTTATTTATTCAACAAATATTTTTTCAGTGCTTAATGTGGGCCAAGTGTTTGCTAGGCATTGGATAAAATGAGAAACAGAGAATAAGAGCTAAGATTTATTGAGTGCTTCCTACCTGTCAGCCTCCATCCCAACTATTCAACACGTATTTTCTCATGTAATCCTCAAAATTCTGAATGCATACCAGTATTATGCCCATTTCACAGAGGAGAAAGAAGGGGAGAAAATGGAGGCACAGAGAGTTTCATGTAACTTGCCCAAAACCATATAGTTAGTAAATGGCAGGGCTATGATTTGAACCTCAGCAATCTTGCTCCAGAGTCCAGGACCTGCACTACAACCCTGCATTGTCTTTGAAGAGAGAGGTCGTGGGGCTCAGTGTTTAACTGGGAATATAAACAGCCAGACAGGCAGTCAAAATGCTGTGTGGCCAGTGTTGTGTCAGGGAAAGAACAGAGCTCTGGGGTAGCAGATTACAGGGACCTACCTGGGAAAGGTCAGGGAGGGCTTCTCAGAGAATATGGATGTCTAGGTTAACAGCTGGTAATCCCCTTGGCTTTTGATAATTTTAAAGAAAAAAATGCTGGGATAAGAAGTAGAAGGCAGCTGTGGGAAATACCACATTGATAGGATAGTTTACCAAGTACGGCAGAAGGAAAGTGTAAGATCACAGAATGATAGAGACACAGGGTTCTAGTCGAAGTGCTGGGTCCTGGGCCAGTCACTGGTGATACATGTCATTTGAGACTTTGGACAAGTCCCTACATGATTCTCAGCCTTGGGCATTTTCCTCTGAAAATTGAGGCAGCAGACCTAGAAAATATCTAAGGTCCCTTCAGTTTCTGAAATTCTCTGACCCCAAGGTGCTATTCCCTATAAAGATTTTTCAAGTGACCCAGAACTTTTCATAAATGGTTAGTTCAGGAATGTGCTATATGAATGGCAGGATGGTGGAGAAAGTGCTCTCTTTCTCTCTCCTTATCCAGGGAGGAGTTGTACTGAGCCCTTACTATGGACCAGGCAGGATGGTAGTACACTGCTGAGGATACAGAGCTGGAGAAGCTAGAGCTCCTGCTTCCAGAAGAGTAAGAAAGCCAGGCCTGGAATACTAAGAAGAGCTAAAAACTACAAACCTCTTGGGGAAGCAAGGTGCCCTTCTGAACATACTACCTGCTCAATTTGCTTAAGCCCACAAGCCAGTGAGATTGATACTTTTCTTATCTGCATTTTACAGGTGAGGAAACCCAAACACAGAGAAGTTAACTCACTTGCTCGAGGGATTTGAACCAGGATTTTTTTCTCTAGAATCCATGCTCTTTCCTTAGCATTACCAGTTGTGATAAGGGCCCAGCAAAAAGGGAAGTAAGGATATGCTATAATACCACTTGTCCAATACAAGATCATATTTCAAAACATTTCCCATTTTATATGTTCTGCTTATTGCTTCAAATTATACTGCAGCTGTTTATTAATATGTTTATGTATATACATGTCAAATACACTCATGTCATTAAGGCACCTATATGTAATAATACTTAAATTGTCATCTAGATTTTTGTTAGGATTTTAAAAAAACTGTTACAGAAATTATTATTTTCTCTCTCTCCCTATGGCAGTTTGATATTATTTGTGAATTACAAAAGGAGATATAGATTATGTTTGTAAACTGGTCTGTTCCTCTGGGTATGATACCCTTTGATTGATTTAAATTCAAAGGTTTTAAGTTTACTTAATTAAATCAATTCAGGGCCTTTGATTCGACCAAGTCAGTAGGGCATGCCTCAGGGTTGATTCTCCACCCCCTTGGGCTATATAAATGGACACTCAATCAAGAAGACACACAGAAGATACAGAAGAAGACAAAAGAGCTCCACAGACACAGAAGAGGAGAGAGCTTTGAACCTGGGGCCCCAAAGAGAGCTAAGCCATTCGCCTCATAGTTAACAGCTGACCTTGTGAAGAGACCAGAGCAGCTGAGCCTGAAAAGAAACGAGCCCTATGCCAACCTACAGGTGAGAGCAGAAGAAACTGGAACCACAGAGCCTTAAGAGGAAGAAGGAAGGCTGAACCCTCATAGAGATCGGTAACCATCTTTGGAGAGAAAGTATCTCTTATGGTACCTTTGGTTGTACTCTTTAGGGCCTTGTAACTGTAAGCTTCTACCCCAAATAAACACCCTTTAAAAAAGCCAACAGATTTATGGAACTTTGCATCAGCATCCCTTTGGCTGACTAATACACTCCCCAGCTAGATAACAGGTTTTTTGAGAGCAGATATAGTGACTGGTTCCTGTTATATCCCCTCTTGCTGGTGTCATTTTTGCACATAAGCAGTGCTCAAGAAAGGTATGCTGTTTGAATGACTCTAAGAAATTTAAGCATCTTTCATATACTCCTATTATACAATCAGTAGACTACTTTTTCATGTAATGAAGAAGCTCAAGATTCAGTCATTAATGGGAAAAAATAATCTTAAGTAGCCAGGGTGTTAATTTTTTGTTTTCTAAAAAAAAACTCATAATGTCTATTTCTGTGAGAGGCTTTCATAAAGGAAAAAAAAATATGTGGCCCTCTTCTTGTGGTGTAGTCTATACTATCACTATAAAGGAAAACTGTCGAGAAAGCATCAAGTCACAGATTATTTTATGCTTCATAATATTGAAGTGTTCCTTTTTCCAATAAACATCAACTCTGTGAAAAAGAAGTTGTGAAACTGACGTTGTTTTGACAGAAAAGCTGCTTTTGGTTTGTTTTTTGTTTTTTTTAACTCTGTATTTAATATAATATAACAGAAAGCAAGCTGTTCAGCTTCAAGTGAGTTTAAAAACCAACAACAGTATTGTCATTGAGTGGTGACACATCTTCAAGATTAGTAAGGCAGGAAAGCATAGAATACATTTGATTTAGCACAATCTGTACGACTTAACACAATCTGTACTTTAAGCTCCTGTAGAAATCAAATACACTAATAATATAACAAATTGTGAACTAAAAATGCTGAAAAATAGCTCTCAAGGACTCGGAAAGCTGGAAGGAATTCTAGAGGCCAGCTAAGCCAACCAAATTTCATAAATGAGGAAACTCAACAATATAGAGGTAAAATGATTTACCTGAAGTAATAAAAGTCATATCTGATGACAATGATAATCATATAATAACAATGTTCAATAATAATAATGGAGGGGAGGAGCAGGTGGAGGCAAAGGGGAAGATTCTAGGTGGATGATGGCTTGACCGTGCCCTTCCCTATGCCCAACGTTTCCCTTTCCAGTCCGACCATCAGCGTCATCTGAGCTGAGCAGCTTCTGGTGCAGGAGGCAGGTGGGTCGGTCCTAGAGGGTGATGGGTAATAACAGAGAAAGTCGGTGCATGAATTTTCTGCTCTCTCAGCTGGACAACAAGCATGGGAACCAGAGGCACGCAGCCTTGGGTCAAAGATCAGGACAACCTCCTGAAGAGAGCTTACAACTTGATTAGTCTGTGGGCTCCAGTGGAGGGCAACACTAGCTGGCTGCCTCCTTGTTTCCTGAGATACTGTGAGGGACCTAAACAAATGGGCTGTGTCCTCTCTACTCCTGAGACTAGTAGAATGCTGGCCTTTGCTGCTTCTCCTTGTGCCTCAACAGTGAACTGAACTTTGAAGGCCAGCAGTGAGCCAGCCCATAAAGGCAGAATAGCTATACCTCCCACCTTGTACAGCATCACCACTGCTGAAGTTAATCTAGCAGCTGGACCCAAACCTCAATAAGCAAAGTGAAATAGCTCACCATGGTAAACCTGGTGGCCAGAAAGAGGAAAAACACATAGAACTCCCAGAACAGGTGACAGTCCGTGAAATAAAACTGAGTCAGAAGACAACTTGAATTTAAAAAACTAAGAGCATCTGTAGAGATATAAACATAGCGCAAAATAGGTTTTCTGAAACTAAAACTAATTTTTACTTTAAAAATTAGATGATTTTGAGAAGATGGTTAATGTAGAGACTTGAATTAATGGTCTGAAAGATCAATTAAGGTAAAAGTATGTCAAATCATAGATAAAATATAAATAAATGGAAATTATAAGGGCAAAATTAATAGACTTGGAAGACAGATCAAATCTTGACAACAAATAGTAATAGCCAATACTTCAATACTGCTTACTATTGACCAGGCACTGTTCTAGGCAATTAACCCATTTAATCTTCTCAACAACCCAGTGAGGTAGTTGCTATTATTATCCCCATTTTAGAGATGAGGAAAGTAAGATACAAAGAAGTTAAGTCACATGCTTAAGAACTGAACCTCAGCAGGCTAGCTCCAGCTGAATAGTTGCTGAAGAATACGAAGGAACAGAGAGATTGATTAGACAATAAGTAAGCAAGAAGAATTTTCCATGAGCTGGTAAAATACTTGTCTGCAGATTGAAAAGGACTACTGAGTTCTAGGCAGGCAAAGAAATAAAAGGCATATACCCAAACATATGTTGGTAAATTTCCTGAATTCCAGGAATAAAGGGCAAAATCCTACAGGTTTTCAGACAGAAAAAACAAACTTCTTACCCAAAGAAGAGGAAAGGAAAAATGAATTAGACGGGCATCACAATTCTCATTTGCAACATTCAAAGTTAGAAATGATGGATTAACATCTACTGAATCCTGAGAGAAGACCACACCCGCAAGATTTTGATCCTGAGCGGAATCAGCAAATCACTCACCTGTCAGAGTTCAAGAAAGGTATTTGCAGAAAACAAGGAATCTGAGAGAGAGAGAAAAAAAAGGAAGGACTCAATCATGTTGAGTCTGCTCTGTTACGAAGCAGAACAGTCTGATAGATGAGGAAGACAAAAAGGAGAGGGAAGTGAAGAGTAATAGCCCTTGTGCCAGAAATAGCTAAATAAGAATAGACAATGGTAGAATTACGGAATTGGATAATATAAATACTAACAGAGTTTCTGTAAAAAGAAAGGAAATAGTCCAAAGGAAAAAGAAAATATTCTGGGTCAAAAATTAGCTCTGTAAAATTTAGGAGCTGGAGAAAGTGGAGAGAAGGGAAGAAAATTCTAAAGATCTCTTGTAGAAGGTGAGATATAAGTAAAAAGGTAAAATTTACCTAAAGGTCTCATCTAATTGGAGGAGCTTCTAAAGGAACTAGGTAAGAGCAGTGTGTTGAGAGGAGACAGGTGCATCTGATTATCAGATTAGGGAACAAGGTGTGTGAATCTGGAGACTGGGAAAGGAAAGGAAAGATATGATAGAGCTTCCCAATTAATAAGAGAAAGGTGATAAATAATAACTTGAAAAACAAAGTTAAAGAAATAAATAGTAAACATGAAGTAAGATGAAGGAATAAATTGCATGATTACTATGTGTGAGATACTGGTACACATATAATTTATCTTAGTTGTTTACTCCAAATATACAAGGTAAATAGTCCCATCCCCATTTTGCAGGTAAGGAATTGGAGTCTAAGAGCTTCAATAATTTCCAAGATCAAACCAAGAAGTGGTAATGCCAGGGTTCAAGCATAAACTTTCCAGATTCTAAACCCACATTTACCCAGCTTGTTATGTGCTCTCCACACCATGCTTTCTTGCGTCTGCTAAGCTAGGTGATAGTCTTCTTTTCACAGCACTGTTGACTAATTATTTTTATCCAAATATTTGGAAAGGATCTAACATTTACTGAGCACATACTACGTGCCAGAAATGGTGCTAGGTCCTTAGTTTTCATTAACTCCTCTTAACTTTCATGTGAAGATAAACTTAAAAGCTGAGAAAAATAGGTTTGTACTTTGATTAAAGAAATATTTCTTAAATATTTTTTCTTATTAAAAAAGTTATGCATTCCTTGAGGAAGATTTAAAGAAGAAAGATACGCAAAAAGAAAATTTTAAAATGAAGACATGACAATCCTCACATTTGCAAGATAAAAGTATATACTGGAAATATTTCTTAAATCTTATAAGCAAGTTAATAGAACTTAGAAAAAATGAATAACACTCTCATTAATACATTTTTTAGACTTATTTTTTGTTTATGAACATATAAGTTAAGCATTTTTAAAGATATAAGCACTGAATTACATCAATTGTGATCTAAATAGATATATGCATTTTTGCACATATGCCTCTCCAAAACCTTCTTTACCAGTTTGTCATAAATTTAAAGAAGCAAGGTAATAATTTAGCAGACAAAAATAGTTTTATTTTTAAAAGTTTGTGTTTATATGATGTTCAGTAAAGTTGCTAAGATGTACCGTAATTTAAAGTAGACTATGTGAGTATAATTTAAATGCAAATGACTGATTAACTGGATAAAGTGCAATAGTGCAGGGCAAGCAGTTACAACTGTAATCAACTTCATATATTATTTGTACATAAAGTCATCCATACCTCCAAAAAAACTAATTCTTGGAGTTCACATCATAAATGCACACTCTGAAAATGGAAGGAGGACAATGAGTGCAGGAGGGACAGGAAAAATGTAGAGGAAGAGCAATAATGACAGATCTTGTGTCCTCAGAGGAAGTCTATGAAAATTCTCTGCAACAGAGAAAGGGCTAGTGGGAGGACCAGGTTCAGGTGCCAGAGAGGTGGACAGGAAAGGAAAGCCCAGGGCACAGGAGTGGGAACAGGGCAACAAGGGCCCACGAGCTAGGACTAGGTGAGAACACCAGCTATTGAAAGTTGAAAACGCAAAAAAAAAAAACACATAAAAATTAGGAATTATAAATAAATGATTCCACTGAATTTGGAAAATACTACCATCATGTTCCTTTGGAGTAAAGCCCAAGATTCACTATGAAGTGATCAGTTGCTCCATGAAATAGCCATGAATGGCATTTGTTGAATAACATTTGTTCCAAAAGTGCATTGTTATTTCATAGCGCTGAGCTGGATTTCTCATTGACACAAAAGAAACTTAAAACACTGTCCCTGTCTATGAGGAGTTGATAATCTACTGGGAAGATAAGACATAGATTCATTTGATACGTTTAAGCCTTACTGAATGTGAAACCGGAAGTTAAAATGGGACTTTTCCCCTCTTGAGACAGCTGCTGAGAACAGGTGACAAGCATCCATACATTCAAAAGAGGGGCTTGTCCATCTAGGCAAGACTTGCTAAAGTTAGGCCAACAATGGAAAACTGGCTTTGCCCTCCCCCAGAGCCCAACACCAACCTTCAGAGTTATAAGAGGAATGTATTAGAGGGTAGAGGCTTTCCGTGGAGAGCTCGCAGGTTCAACACTTGTGAGGGAGTGAATGAAACAGGATTGGGTAGAGGGAGGACAGAACATGATCATGGAAACTGGGGAGAGTCATCAGAGGTCTTAAGAGAAGGAAGAGGGGATTTCAGTGAACAGACTGAACTGGAAGGATGGGGAGAGACTTGGAGATCCAACAGGAAGCTCCCACAATCACCTGCACCAGTAGAGGTGACAGTGGTGGGGAGACTAGAAAGAAAGGAACAGACCAAGAAATTTCCAGAGAAAGAGGACTTGGCACCTGATGGGACATAAGTTCTGGAAAGTAGGGATTGGTCAAGGATTAGTCAAAGATGTTAAGCCATCACTGTCTTCTGGCTCCAGAGGCATGACTTAGCCGCCTTCTTGAACTCTTCCACTTTAACGTGCCCTGAGCAAGTCAGACTAACGCATCCAAAACGCAGTCACTGATGGTGCTCTCCTGCCACCCCCAGCCCTGCTCCTTCCCTGTCCTTCATCTCAGTACATGGTACCCACCCTGCCAGTAGCTCAAGCCAGATAGCTAGATATTGTTTTTGATTCTTCCTACCAGTCTCCCACAACCAATTCCAAGCATTCAGCAAGTCTTGTTGATTCCACAACCAATTATAAGTCAATCGGTTCTCTTCTCTCCACTCCACCTCCACCACCATCCCAAACACTCTATGGCAAAAGCCTCCTGCTTACTGGTCTGCCTGCTCCAGTCAGGTCCACTTTTGCCTGGTCCATCTGCTCTCCAATCTAGTCTCCACCCAGCAGCCAGGGAAATTATTTTGTTTTGTTTTTTTTTTTAATTTGGGAAATTTTTGAAAAACAAAGTATGCCTTGGTTTTTTCCTTGTAAAATGAGGATAATAGTATTGATTGCATATTGCAGTTGTGAGGATTAAATGAGCTGATATGTGCAAAGCCCTTTTGGAATAGTTCCTGGCACATTCATATGCTACACTAGATTAGTTAATATTATATCACCGGCCTGCTTAAAACCTGCCAGTGGCTGTCAACCACACTCCATGTTTACAGAGGCTGTATAGTGCGTCCCCAGCTCACCTCCTCGTTCTCCTTCTTTTAGGCTGCCACTCGGCTCTGGCGGCACTAGCCTTCTTTCAGTTCCAGAACATATCAAGCTCTTCCTGACATCAGAGCTTACAACTCATTGCTCCCTCTGCCTCCGTTGTGCATAATTAAGGCATTTGCATTTAAGGTCTAGGATTAAATACCACCTCCCCAGAGAGGCCTTCCCCAATTACTTTATTTAAATAGGCACTCCTCCTGGGTTATTCTTATCAGCGACTTTATCCACTTCTATCATAGTACTAATCATAATTTATAATTATATACACATACATAATGCAATATCATATGTACTTTAAAAATAAGTTAATTTTATATAACTCACAAATAATACATGGTATGGTATGATATGACATGACATGACATGATATATGATATATACACTTCTATATATGGCTTGTTCATTTGTTTCTGTCGACCACATTAAGAGCAGACACTATATCTGTTTCAAACTCCAATACCTTCACAGGGCCTCATGCAGAGTTTGGCACATTGCAGGCAATCAAAAAAATTATTTGATTAAATAAAATGCAATTTATTCAGAAATATTGCCCCATTTAAATGCAGCCTGAAAATAATTTTTTAAGTAACATCTTTAAACATTCTTACCAATTCTCATTTTTATTTTGGCCAACAATATGACATGAGGAAGATAGATATTTTTCAATGGCTGTAATGGATTTGCGTATTTAGTGTTTGATAAAGGAAATTCAATTGTTTCTCCAAAAGTTAGCATCTATAAAAGCAACATTGTAAGAAACAATTAGTTAATGTGGTTTGGAATAAGAAAAAGACAAAAAAGTAAGTTACTAAGTCTTGTGGATGCAAAATCATTCTCACCTGTTCAATAAGAATGTTGTGTGACTGAGTCAACAAATTTAATTTTTCTGTTTTTGAAGAGGGAGAGTCTTTGAATTTCTCAGCTTTTGTTAAGTCATCCAGCAAAAGCATGCTTCTCACCAGGGTTAAAGAAGATCGAGGAGAAAGAAACTGATTTCCTTTGAGCAAATGCATTATCTCCTATTAACAAAGAAAAGTATTCCTGAAACAAGAGCTAGCCTTGATGATAACACATTCAGAGCCTAATAAAATTTAAAAGGCCCTCCTTTTGTTCTAAGATCCTTCCCTAAATGTTAATGTAAACAAGGCTTCCCTCATACCTGAAGGTTTGTTATGATGTCTGCCTTTAAATGTTTTTCTTGCAGGCCAACAATCACAGCTTGCATCAAGAATTCAGCTTGCAGCTCCGTGTCACCTGCATTTTTTGCCTCCACACATGCCTCATTGATGAGGCTCACATAATCTGTCATATCATTTTCTAAAATTAAAAAAATGTGGGTATTTAAAATAAATAAATACTTGTGCAAGAATAGCCAGAAATAGCAGCTATGTATGGCAGGGGAAGCAGAGAGATTGAGGGGTGAAGAAATTCCTTGTTTGTCTGGTTTTTGTTTATTTTTAGTAGTCGTTTTGAGATAATGAAAATGCTCTACCAATGATTGAAGTGGTGAATGCACAACTATGTGATTGTACCAAATACCATTGATTGTACTCTTTCAGTGAATTGTGTGATTTATTAATATGTTTCAATAAAATCGATTTGGGAAAAAAATTGCCCCCAAAAAGGAAAACAAATGCATGGAGAAAGTAAGAAATTATATAAATAGAACAGAAGGATATAAAGACTGAAAATACACTCTACATGAAACACTGAAAAGAAATGTGTCGTCATTTCAGGGGAGTACTTAAGGGTACTCCAATGCTGTAAAACGTAATAATGGTCTGACATGAAATCATTTAATTTGGGAGATGGGTAGAGAGGGGTGGATAGAAGGGTGCATAAACAGATAATTATAAATCATAAGAGCCAACACTCATATGTGCCAGACTTTGCTTTAAGAATTTTACAAATTTTAGCACATTTAATTCTGATAACAACATTATGAGATAGGTACAATCATCATCTCCGTTTTATAGAGGAGGAAACTGAGGAACAGACGGAATAAGACATTTGACTGAGGTTCCACAGCAAATCAGTGGTGGAGGCTGGCATTTGAGCGCAAGTCGGGTGGCTCCAGAGTCTGTGCTCTTAACCCATAAAGTTTGCTGCCTTCTACATGACAAGATGACCAGGGAATTAGTATTTTGAAATCTTTTTGCCCGTTTTGCATATAAAGTAACTCATATGCCATTTTCTGTGATACAATGGACTGTTGAAAATGACTATTTTTATTTAATAACCTGAATTTATTATTCTGGAAATCAGATCAAGCTAAGAAGTTATAAAATGTTCATGTTAAATAAAACATATCCCAATAAAACTCCTTTCACCTAAATAAAATTAATTTTTATGAAAGCACTGATTAAGGAAATAGAATATTTATACCTTTCACGATTCCAATGCCACGAATTTGTGTGACAAACGCAGTCACCAATGCTAAGCGGCACCTCAACCATAGATGAACGTTGAAGTATTCTCGGGAATTTAGGGAAATAGGATCTAAAAACTCATTATCATCTTTATTTTCAATGGCCTACAACAATATAAAATGATGGTTATCATCCCATTTTATAATGTCAAAGTTCTAGCCAAATGCTAAATGTAATATAATCTAAGTTAAGAGAAATAGTTGATATAATTTAACAGTATTCGATTTTTAATTTTAGAAATTATTCTTGCATATTCTATAAGATATAAAAACTATACAAAACAAACAAATAAATAAATATCATCTCCCACAATCCTTCATTAACATTTTGGTTACTGCTTTGTAGGTTTTCTTTTTCTCTGTGTACCCATTGTTGAAATACAGTTTTGTAGTCTATATTTTTCACTGTGAATTATCTTATCAGCATTTACCATGCCATCAAAGTTTCTGTAAGCATCATTTTAAGGGCTGAAAAAGAACAAATAATATTGGCTGATATTTATTGAGTGCTTATTATGTTTCAGGCACTGTGCTAAATGCTTTATATTTTAACTCATTTAATCCTTCTAGTAAGCCAAAGAAGGGTTATTATTATTTCCATCCTACAGATTGGAGAACTGAGTCCTAGCAAGATTAGCTATCTTCCTTAAACTCCATCATAGTTTGGCAGAAGTAGGGTTCAAATCTGTATCTTTCTGAATTTAGAGCCCACAGTCTTAACCCACTGTGCTACACTGCTGTATGCTGCTCACATTATGTACTTATAATTTATAATTATAAATCAATTATAATGTATTATAATTATATACATTATTACACTTTATGAAAGGGTGATGAGTGACCAGAGCTACTGAGAGGGAGGGGCAAGGCAAGATTTTCTAAGGGGTGGGCGGGGGGGAATCAATCTTAGAAACTTAGATTGGAAGAAACTTTAAAATCATTTACAACAAGCTCCATTTGTTCTAGGAATTTCCAGCCTGCCACGGCATCCCTGACAGCTCATCATCTCCCAGCCAATGAGCAACACCTGCTATAAAGGAGAGGCTGTCACCCTGGGCCTTGAGGGCAGCTAGAAAGGACGCAGACAGGTTGACTGCACAGGGAGAGGACAGAGTAAGCAGTGCACAGAGGCCCAGAGGCATGATGACGATTCGACTGGTGAGACTGAGTACTGGAGGAGTCAAGTGTCTTAGATTAGCACTACAGAAAAAAGAGCCATCAATATACCTTAATCTCTTAACCACTACATTTCCTGTTATGTCTGAAGAGCCTTAAGTCCATTCTAAGTCATGGTTTCTCAACCTCGGCATTATTGACATTTCGGACTTGATAATTCTTTGTCGTGAGGGATTTCCTATGCATTGTAGGATGTTTAGCGGCACCCCTGGCATCTACCTACTGGGAACTAGTAGCACCTCCTCTGGTTGTGACAACCAAAATGTCTCCAGGTTTTGCCAAATATCTCGTGGGAGGCAAAATCGCTCCCAGTTGAGAACTATTGCTCTACATTAATTTTTAGAATTAGATTGCTTTTTTGAATTTTTATTGCTTTTAATATAGAAGAAATGATTTTCTATTTAGGACAATTAGTTCTGCTAATTTGTAATGATGCTAACTAGTAGCGATGTTATTAATAAAGCTCAAAATAATGAGCAAGGTTTCAGTGCCATGAATCTTTATATTTTAATCCTAAACAACCCTATATTGCAAATTTACTTGGATTTATCAAAGTCCAAGAAAATTCCAACAAATTTGTGACACCAGTTGTCACAATAGATTTTAAAGCTTAAATGTGGAAGAATCTACTTACCAGGAATTACAAAGTAGTTAATAGCACAGATGTCATACTACCGATGCTGAAGTAGTAAATTCGAAAGTGAAATGAAGAGCAAATCTTGTGAAATAATCTTATTTGCTAGTGAGGTCAGACTGAGATACCCCTGGATGGGATATCCAATTCCACCAGCTCACAAATGAAATTATGAAATTTCAAATCTCCTAGCATGCCAATAGTTTTTACATAAGTATTGGAAAGATAAACATTAAATCCATACATACAGAATTTCCTGGAGAAACTCCTGGAGAAGCAGAATTCTCTGTATCATTTTGTACTACCTTCTTTTTAAAAAGTTTTGAATCCTGGAGAAGTTTAAGTGTAGAAAACACTATTGCAGCACTAAAATAGAGACAATATTTTAAATGTTATTAGTATTATAAATGTGGTATTCATATGTTCTTCCCTAAGTCTCTTCCTCAAAAAAAACCCTCACCATATCCCCACCCACCCCCAAAACTGTTAGGTGCCACTTTTATGTACCCTACTAGCATTCTGATCTTAACCATATGGTAGTATTTATCACACTATTTAAATGGCTGTAAATTGCTCTAAAGCTAATTTGCTTTACTCTCTATCAAAACCTAGCACCAAATATAGTGACTGGGACATAAGAGAAACTCAACAAATAGTTTTAAGTGAAAATGAGTGAATAAAAGAATAAATGGAACTATAACAAATATGCAATATTAATATATTGTATTAATAATAGGATGGTTTGTGGGGAAAATACACCAAACATAAGCTATGGACTGTAGTTAGCAGTAATATGATGATGATGTTCTTTCATCATTTGTAACAAATATGTCACAACAATGTAAGGTGTTGATGGTGGGATGATGTATGGGAATCCTGTGTGGTATGGATGGTGGTTCTTTAAAATTCTGAAATAAAAAAAGAATAAATGAATGATTTTTTCCAGAATATGAAACAAAAATTATTGACACTCTCACTTATAAAATAAGCACATATGTATTTTATATACATTGGAAGGTGGTTTTCCAGCTTTTGAAGGTTCTAGAATTGTGTTACACATGCTATCCACTTGAAATTCTTAATCTAAATTATTATTTAATCAGTGTTTAGCAGGGCCTGATGGGAAATGCACTAAATTGAGAACAACAAAAAGGACAGGAGATAGGAATTCTCTTTAATTCCTTTTGTTCCATACATAAAATTGTCTGCACTTAAAACCATTATATCTTCCTCTCCTGTAAAATGATAAATTTATAACTGACATTTTACTTTTTGAAAATATTTCAATAATATAAAGAACCCCCTTCTTTTGAAACTCTACTCCAAAACAAAATTCAAGATACAGAACAAACTGTAGACCTGATGATGTTTATTGTAGGGTTATTTATAAAAGGGAAAGACTAGGTGAAAACTAAATGGACAAGGTACTCTAATCTATGTAATTGCCCTCTTGGTATCTCCACTTGTATCAATAATAGTCTCATTAATAGGTTAAAAATAGAACCACTTGTTTGGTGGTTTGAAGCTGTATGTACCCTAGAAAAACATGCTCGTAAGTTAATCCTTTCCTGTGAATGTAAACCCATTGAAAATAGGACTTTTGATGAGGCTGCTTCAGGTAAGGTGTGACCCACCTCATTCAGTATGGGTCTTAATGCTCTTCCTGGAGTCATTTATAAATGGAATGAACACATGCAGAGAGAGAGAGAGAGAGAGAGAGAGAGAGAGAGAGAGAGAGAGAGAGAGAGAGAGAGCGCGCAAGAGCGCCACAGAAGCAAGAAGCTGAAATCAATGTCTCCTAGAAGAGAAGGGAGAGAGCAGCAGATGCCGCCATGTGCCTTGCCATGTAGCAGAGAAGCCAAGGATCACCAGCAGCCAGTCTTCAGGAAGAAATCATGGCCTTGATGATGCCTTGATTTGGACATTTTCCTAAACTCTAACCATAAGTGAATATATTCCCACTGTTTAAACTAAACCAGTTCATGGTAATTTGCTTTGAGCAGCCTAGGAAACTAAAACACTTGTTTCCCCCTCCTCCACCCAAATCTGCTTCTCATTCATATTCTCCACCTCAGACCTAGAACCCAGGAATCACCACTGCTTCCTTTCTTTGGTGCACACCCCATGTTCAATCTACTAACAAGTTCTATCAGCTTTACCTTCAAAAATATGGCTAGTACCCCACCATTCCTCACCTCCTCCTCTGCTACCACCTTAGTCCAAGCCAACATCATCTCCAGACTGGACCACTGCTGTAGCCTCCTAACCAGAATGCCCTGTTATTATATCACCCCTGCCCCGAGCAGTCCTGTTCTCCACACAGCAGCCAGAGTGACCTCTTCTAGATATAAATCAGATCACGTCACTTCCCTCCATAAACGGTCCCGAGGCCTCCCACGTCACTGGACGATTTGCTTGCCCCAGAGGTTTGCAGCCTCACATACAATCAGTTTCATCAGTGTCCCATGGATTCTTGAAAGAAGGTGTAGTCTATGTTTATAGGTTCCCAGGTTAGATATATAGGTGTTCAATTTTTAAACATTTTAAAAGTCTCTCTTATTTTTGTCTATATGTTCTATTAAAAACTCAAAATAGTGTGCTAACATTGGCCACAGCAACTTTCTTTTTGTTTTTTTAAATGATGGTGACAATGCTTCATTGCCTGTCAGATGCTGTGCTGAGTGCTTTGTGTGCATTGATTCACTTAATCCCCACAACAAACCTACGAGGTAGATCTATTATTGTCCTTATGTAAAATGGAGACACAGAAACGTTAAATAACCTGGGTCACACAGCTTGAAAGAGGAGCCAGGATCAGAACCCTGGCCAGCAATGGCCCTCAGCCTGAGCTCTCAGTCATTATGCCATGCGATGGCCTCTTTCTTTTCAGGTTTCTATCAACTTTGGTTTTGTTTACATTAGCATGGTGTTCCTAAATACCACGTTTATGATTATTATACAGCTACTGTCAACTGCAACTTTTCTAAAAGGCCCTCTTTGTCCAGTTGAATGACTCTTGCTTTGCATTCCACTTAGTTTCATATTAATATCTCATCTCTGCTTTATGTGTTTATCTTTTATTGGTATATTTGATCATCCTTTTATTTTTTCATCCTTTTATTTTTAAAAACTTCTGAACCAGTTTTGATCTAGATATTTTTTGCAAGTAGCCTATGATAATATTTTATTGTATTTTTTATATGAATCTGGGAGTCTTTTATTTTTAAGAGGAATAATGGGGAGCATCTATTACTTTGTGCAGCCTTCCTCTACTGTTCGCCTAAGAAAAGGATCAAACATTCTCATCCTCCTGGGACAGTCTCCTTCCTCTGCTTCCACCCCATCGTTCTTCATGAGAGCATCCACGTTCTGACACAACCCTCTTCCCTGGCCATGGTGCTTGGGTCTAGGAATGGGCACATGAGCTGGGCCAATCAGAGCACTTCCCTGGTAAGTGCACTTGCGACAAGAGTCAGTCCTGATGTCTCTGTGGGGCAGTAGTGGCATAGGAACCTGAATGCTAGTGGCAGATGTGCCCAGCCCTGTAGAAGAAGCCAATTTGATCAAAAAAAGCCAACACATAGGCCAACAGAGATGGGATGGTGTCTTGGTTTTCTATAGCTGCTGCAACAAAATACCACAAACCTAGTGGCTTAAACTATACACATTTATTATATTACAGTTCTGGAGATAAAAGTCCATAGTGGGTTTCACTGGGCTGAAATCAAGGTGTCGACTGGACTGCATTCCTTTCTGCTGGCCCTAGGGCAGAATTTGTTTCCTTGCCTTTCCCAGTTTCTAAAGGCTGTTTCCATTCCTTGGCTCATGGCCCCTTCCACAGTGCCACATCTCTCTGTGCCTTTCTTCCATGGTCACATTTCCCTCTCAACTCTCTCCTGCCTCCCTTTTCCACTTTTAAGGACCCTTGTGATAAGAGTAACCTGGATAATTCAGGATAATCTTAAAGTCAGCAGCTACAACTTTAATTCCAGCTACCACCTTCTTTCTTTCCTTCCTCCTTCCTTCCTTTCCTTTCCTTCCTTCCTTCCTTCCTTCCTAAGGACCCTTGTGATAAGAGTAACCTGGATAATTCAGGATAATCTTAAAGTCAGCAGCTACAACTTTAATTCCAGCTACCACCTTCTTTCTTTCCTTCCTCCTTCCTTCCTTTCCTTTCCTTTCCTTCCTTCCTTCCTTCCTTCCTTCCTTCCTTCCTTTTTTTCTTTCCTTTCTCCTCTCCTCTCTCCTCTCCTCTCCTTCCTTCTTTCTTTCTCTTTTTCTTTCAATTCTTTTTTTTTCTTTATTTTTAAAGAAACGTTAGCTTACATAAATGTTCCCATATACACCTCCTCCCCCAATTTCCCCCATTAACAACATCTTTCATTAGTGTGGTATATTTATTACAATTGATGGACACATTTTGAAGCATTGCTACTACCCATGGTCTGTAATTTACATTATAGTTTATACTTTGCACTACTCAATTTTATAGGTTTTGACAAAATGTATAATGCCTGTATCCATCACTGCAATATCATGCAGCAGAACAATTTCTTCTTTCCTTTTTGCATGTAACCTAACAGGTTCTGAGGATTAGGAAACAGGTATTTTGGGGGGACCATTATCCTGCTACCACAGATGAAATAAGAGAATCTTGGGAGTGTTCTAGCCTCTGGTCTCAGTGAGCCCTCAGGCTGCCCACCTCTCCTTTACCTCTGCCTTCCCCTGTTTTAGCACTATGAATCAGATAATTTCCTTGCCTGAGTTAGTTCAAGTTGGGATTATGTCACTTGGAACCAAAATATCCTAACAAATACAAAGAATTTCAAGAATTTTACATGTATTGACATAATTAATAAGGTCTTGTTTTCTTCTATTATTTTATGCTTTCTGTCTTTGTTCTTCCCTATTTGCTTTGTTTAGTGTCTTTTGATATAAGGACTATTTTGCTTTTATTTTCCATGGTGATTTGAAAACTATACTTTGTGGTTTAAATTCTAACAGCAGTTATTTTTACTCTTTTCAAAAAGACTCTTCTCAATTAATCTATTTATAAAACATAATCTCTCTAAATTATCAAAGTATAAAATGAAACAATATATTTTGACTCTCCAAATGTAAGATGAAGAATTTAGTAGTCTTTAAGTACCATCTTTCGCCTATATAAACTTGGTTAATATAATCTGATATATTATCCCTAGGTCATTATTAAATTATTATCTTTATGTTCTATTGGCTTTTTCATGAATTGGTTTTGATATTTGTATTCATTGTGAAAGCTTATCATTATTTAGATTGAGCAAAAGCTGGTTTCAATGCTCACCATAGGTCTTTTTATGGAATAAATTCCTCATTGCTGAGGTGTTTTTTTAAATATATATATATAAGAACAGTTTTATTCACACACCATAAAATCCATTCAAAGTGTACAATCAATGGCTTTCAGTATTATCTCAGAGTTGTGCATTCATTACCACAGTCAATTTGAGAACATTCTCATTGCTCCAAAAAAGAAAAATTCCATAACCCTTATACTCCACTATTATTGTTACTTAGCATTAGTATGGTACCTTTGTTACACCTGATGAAAGAAGATTACAGTCTTACTGTTAGCTACAGTCCATAGTTTGCATTAGTTGTTTTTTACCCCATATACCATCCTATTATTAACCCTTTGTAATAGTGTCTTAAATTTGTTCTTGTTCATGAAAGAACATTCTTATCTTTGTACTACTAATCACAGTCATACCCCACAACAGGCTCCACTATGTTATACAGTCCCATGTTTTATCCTCTAGTTTACCTTCTAGTGACATATATGACCATAAACTTCCTCTTTCAACCACAATCACACCCATAATTCAGTGCTGTTAATTATACTTACAGTAATGTGCCACCATCACCTCTATCCATATCCAAACATTTACAGTCAACTTTATCAAAATTTCTGAACAAATTAAGCATTAGCTCCCTCTTCTCTACCCTAATTCTATCTCCTGGTAACCTATGCTTTAGATTTTTACCACAAGTATCTGCTCATTATAATTAGTTAATATTAGTGAGACCATTCAAAATTTATCATTTTGTGTCTGGCTTACTTCACTCAACATAATGTCCTCAAGGTTCATCTATATTGTTGCAGATATCAGGACTTCATTTCTCTTTACGGCTGAATAAAATTCCATCACATACATACACCACATTTTGTTTATCCAATCATCAGTTGATGGGTACTTGGGTTGTTTCCATCTTTTGTGAATAATGCCGCTATGAACATCAGTGTGCAAATGTCTGTTCACACCCTTGCTTTCAGTTCTTCTGAGTATATACCTAGTAGTGGGATTGCCAAGATCATAAGGCGTTTCTATACTTAGCATCCTGAGGAACTGCGAAACCATCTTCCACAGTAGCTGCAACATTTATATTTCCACCAGCAGTGAATAAATGTTCCTATTTCTCCACATACTCTCCAACACTTGTAATTTTCTGCTCTTGTTTTTTTATAGTGGCTATTCTAGTAGGTGTGAAATGGTATCTCATTGTTGGTTTGATTTGCATTTCCCTAATAGCTAGTGATGATGAGTAATTTTTCATGTGTTTTTTAGCCATTGGTATTTCCTTTCTGTGAAAAGTCTTTATTCAAATCGTTGGTCCATTTTTTAATTAGTTTGTCTTTTTATTGTTGTTTATTCTTTATATAGTTTGGAAATTAAACCCTTATTGGACTTGTGGATTCCAAATATTTTCTTCCATTGAGTAGTCTGCCTTTTCACTTTCTTGGCAAAGTCCTTTGAAGCACAAAAGTAATTTTTTTAATGTAGGCATTTAGCACTGCTTTCAGCACTGCTTTCAATGCATCTCATAGGTTTTGATATGTTGTCTTCCCATTTTCATTTGTTTAGAGATATTTACTGACTTCTCTTGCAATTTCTTCTTTGACCCACTGATTATTTAAGTGGACGTTGTTTAACCTCCATATATTTGTGAATTGTCCAGTTCTCTGCATGTTATTGATTTCCAGCTTCATTCCATTTTGATCAGAGGAAGTGCTTTGTATAATTTTAAGCTTTTAAAATTTATTGAAACCTGTTTTGTGATCCAATACGTGATTTATCCTAGAGAAATTCCTGAGTTTTCAATTGTGACATTTATTTCTTTTGTTGACTGAAGTACCTCTTCAAGTAAGTCCCCACACAGTATTGGGGCAGCTATCCTGGTTTTTGGATGGTGAACACCTTCTAGGTTGTCAGTGGCAGTGGTCCAGGCCTTATATCCTCTTACTTTCTGGCCAATACGATTGCTCGTCTCTGGTGGTAACATAGATATAGGATAGCCCTTGTGGCTCTTAGTCCACCTTCAGCTGTATGTACAAAAGTTACCCATCCTTGCAAAAGATTATCATTAGTTTTTAGTATTATTAAAATTGTGGTATTTTTCTATATATTCCTGAGTCCTCATGTCTTTCAATGTCAAGTTGGGAGAGAAAATATCAGGAAATATTACCATAATGCTATCTTCGAGTGGAAATCTGTACCTCACTCATTGTTTTAATTTATATTCTTTGTGAGGGTACGAATATTTTTCCATGTTTATTTACTGGTTAAAATTCCTCTTTGGGGTGAAGTGTTTATCGTATTTGACTATCAATAGTGTCTTTTATATCAATTTTCTCAGCAATTTTATATAAAATGTGAACTTTTTATTATACTGACTGTAAGGACAGTCTTTTTTCTTCCATATTATACTTTTAAGTGGGTGGGGGTTGTCTTTTTGGTTTTTTAAATTTTTGTTGTTTGTTTGCTTTGCTTAGACCTACCAAAATTCAAACCTTTCACCAATCAAATCAGTTATGAATTTTTTTGTGTGGTCAGTTCTAATTTTAGAACTCTATTCCCTTCGAGAGATTTGATTCTTTTTAATTGTATTTTCTTTTTTCTAACTTTTTATTTCATCAGGGATAGCCTATTTTTTAAAAGAATTTGTACATTAGAGGTAGAAAGTTCAAATTCCACCTCTGCTATGTATTAGCTGTATGATCTTGGGAAACCCAATGATCAATTACGTCATCTATAAAACAGGGATGATGATAATATTAGTACAAGCCTCATAAAATGGGATTGGTGTAAGGATTAAATGAGATATTTATTCTTTCATTTGTTCAAAAATATGAATTGAGACCTACTATGGGCCAGAAACAAATATAAGGACTATGGATATAGCAGTGAACAAGACAGAGAAAAATCCCTGCCCTCACAGAGTTGACTTTCTAATGAGTGTGGGATGTGCCTAGCAAACAAATGACACTCGATGTATGCCAGCTATTATCATTTTTAGTGTATTGAGTTAGTGGAGCAAGCAGAACTAAATTGATTGTTTTCTAACTTGTTAACCAGTATCCCAACATTTCAGAAATTCCAAGGTTTAGATATTTGTAGAATATTTCCTAAGGTATTGCTTGAGAATAACGTTAGTAGTTTTTTTTTTAATTACAACCAAACAAATAAGCAAGAAACCAACAACAAAAAACCCCATAATGCTGATAAGGGTGCATACAGATACATTTCCTCTCCATTCAGCTTCTTCTCCCAGAACCCTTTCTCCCCTGTCCCACCCACAAGACTACACACATGTTTCAAATGTACCTGGTTCACTGAGTAGCTTCAGAGGCTGTCACTACATGGCTACTAGAGGATCCTGGAAGAAGACAATGGTACCCATCCCATTCTGTTAATTCTGAAGCCCAAATTCTGATTCCAAGAGAAATAAAGTTTGGAATCTTTCTACTCTGAAAACTTAATGAGGAGAAAATAAGAAATACTGGTATGTCTTAATATACCTGGTACTGCTTAGTTGCACAATGAAAAATTTCTCTACTACACTGCAGAGAGAGAGAAAGAGAAAAAGAGAGAGAGAGAGAGAGAGAGAGAATGAGAATAAGTGTGTAGAAGGATTATCTACTATAAACAGCCTAAAATCCCACAGGAAGGAAGTTTCATCCTGACATTAAAGTAAAAGGCTCAAATGTTTTCCATTTAGACAATAAATTAACTATAAAGAAGAATAGGAATAAATGCTTACTTAAAAAGAAAAAAAAGAGGATTCTGCAAGAGAGAGGTAGCCTTACAAGAGGTAGAAATATAATTCAAATAACTCTGATCCCATTTATTTCTTATTAACATTCATGACAAAAAAATGGTCAGTTTTTTCCTCATAAAATCTATGCAGCTCACTCTACCTGTCACCCTAGGGAAGGTGCCTTTCAATTTCTTGACACATAATTTTATTAGAAGTATCATGAAATGTCAAGCTAACCATCATTTGGAAAAGGACTGTCCAACACTCTCAGCAGTACCCAAACAGAACCTCACGGGGGGTAAAGTTCACATAAGAAAAACTCATTCATCCTGACAGTAGGCTTCCCCCAATGACAACTCTGCTCCAAAATGGCAATAACATCAAAGTTTTTGTAGTTTTTATCCCAAGAGTCAGGTTCATGTATTTAAAATAGGAGCAATTCTGATATATTTGCACATTATTTACATATGTCTATCTGGTCTTCAAATTAAAGTTCTATTATAACAGTCCTTTTGTGGCCATTTTGTGATTTTTAGTGTCTCATTTCTGTCTTTCTTTCCTGAAAAAAAAAAATCACCCTTATCCTCCACACCAAAAAGGTTTAAGACATATATAGAACTGAGGAAAGAATGACGGTAAATGATAAGCAATATTCTCCAGGGCTGTTACTGATCTCTGGGACACACTTGGATAAAAGAGTTCTATAAGAAATAGTAGAATAAAAGTTCCTTCTTCCTTCAAACTTCAATGGGGAAAGTAGTATATTATTATGATATGCTTAATTTAACATCAGTGAACTACCATAGCACCCTTAAAGAGAACTACAAATGTGGTAATACTCTAAACCAGTCATCTAGAGCTTTATGATCTCAGGACCCCTAAAAATTACTGAGAACCACCAAAGAGCTCCGTCAATTTTCACCATAGTAGGAAATAAGCTGAGAATGTATTTTACCTCATTAATTTTCATTAATTCATTTTAAAATGAAAATAGTAATCCTATTTCATATTAATAAAATATATTTTATGAAAAATAACTATATTTTCCAAAACAAAACTTAGTATGAAGAGTACTAGTATTTTGTAAGCTTACAGGTATACTACATAAGAGAAGACATTCCTTTCTATTTCTTCAATCTGTTGTGACATATTGTTTTGATTGAAGTATATGAAAAAATTAGACCTTACACAGATAGTCATTGGAACAGGGAGGGTTATTTTAAATTCTCTTCAAATAATTGTGAACACTCTTCTTTGATGCTAAACCAAAATGTGGCAAGTGGTAGTTTCTCAAATTTGGTCGCAACATACAATCTTTTTTTTTTAATTTCTATTATATTTACTCACTTGTATAACTCCAGGGAGCATTTCATGGCATTATAAAATTTCACATTTAGAAGGGACCTTGGAGATTATCTGGGTTAAATGGAAAATTCCTAAACCTGCCTGCACATGAGAATCACCTGGAGGAGCTTTTGAAAAGTCCCAGGTTCCTGGCCTCACCCAGGAACTTTCAGTAGACTTTCTATGTGATTCTCATGCAGCTGGCTTGGCACTGGCAAGGGATTGCCCAGCTTCTGCTTTAAAATTTGCCGTATTGTAATGCTTGTGTAATAATAGATGAGATGAGCTAATAAAAAGCAATAGTTTCCTGACTTCCCAGTGTCTGTTGTGTAAATGTGTCATGCATCAATTAGTATTATTTTTTAAATAAAGGCTGTCATTCATCTTTTTTTTTTAATCAAACAATATGTTACACAGTATATTTGGTTCATAGTAATACATTCATACAGTTTTTGTCCTTTTGTGTCTTGCTTGCTTCACTCAACATAATGTCCTCCAGGGTCATCCATGTTGTCATGTGCTTTACGACTTCATTTCTTCTTACACCTGCATAATATTCCATCGTGTGAATAGACCAAAGTTTGTTTATCCATTCCTCTGTTGATGGACAACTGGGTTGTTTCCAACTTTTGGCAATCGTGAATAATGTTGCTATGAAAAATCAGTGTGCACATGTCTGTTCGTGTCACTGCTCTCAGTTCTTTTGGGTATATTCCCAGTAGTGGTATTGCCAGGTCACGTGGCAAGTCTATATTCAACTTCTTTAGGAACTGCCAAACAGTCCTCCACAGCAGCTGTACCATTCTGCATTCCCACCAACAGTGAATAAGTGTTTCTATCTCTCCACATCCTCTCCAACACTTGTAGTTCTCTGTCTTTTTAACACTGGCCATTCTGATAGGTGTGAAATGGTATCTCATTGTAGTTTTTGATTTGCATTTCCCTAATCATGAGTGATGTTGAGCATTTCTTCAGGTGTTTTTTTTTGCCATTTGTATTTCTTCTTTGGAGAAATGTCTATTCAAGTCTTTTGCCCATTTTTTAATTGGGTCATTTGTCTTTTTATTGTTGAGTTGTAACATCTCTTTATATATCCTGGATGTTAAACCCTTATCCGATATGTGATTTCCAAATATTTTTTCCCATTGAATTGGTTGCCTTTTGACCCTTTTGACAAAGTCCTGTGAGGTGCAAAAGTATTGAATTTTGAGAGATCCCATTTATCTATTTTGTCTTTTGTTGCACGTGCTTTGGGTGTAAGGTCCAAGAAACCACCACCTACTACAAGGTCTTGAAGATGTTTCCCTACATTTACTTCTAGAAGTTTTATGGTCCTGGCTTTTATATTTAGGTCTTTAATCCTTTTTGAGTTATTTCTTGTAAAGGGGGTGAGATAGGGGTCCTCTTTCATTCTTTTGGTTATAGATATCCAGTTCTCCCA
>JAQZBX010012631.1:0-40951 GCA_029593785.1 Cabassous unicinctus | reverse complement strand
GTAAGGTTCACATTTGTAGCAAGATGCCCATACTAAAACTCAGTTCCTAAAAATCAACCAATGAAACAAACTAATAAACAAAATGGTGGTTGGTAGAAGCTAGGGAAAACTCTGATTCCAAACATGCCAGCAGTTTCTATCTAGCAAAAGATAACAACTTAAGTTTGGATTGTACTTTTGTTTTTGTGGACAAAAATGAATAGACTGTTGCTCGCTTCAGCAGCACATATAGTAAAATTGGAACGATGCAGAGAAGATTAGCATGGCCCTTGTGCAAGGATGACACACAAATTCGTGAAGCATTCCATATTTTTTAGGAATTGAAGGAAACTTTCTCAACATGATAAAGGCCATATATGAAAAACCCACAGCTACATTGTACTCAATGGTGAAAGACCGAAAGCTTTCCTGTTGAGATCAGGAACAAGACAAGGATGCCAACTGTCACCCCTGTGGTTCAATATAGTGCTAGAGGTTCTAGCAAGAGCAATCAGGAAAGACAAAGAAATAAAAGTCATCCAAAAAGGAAAGGAAGAAGTAAAACTTTCGCTATTTACAGAAAAATGAATAGACTCTTCAGTTACATAGATGTAAATAACCCACACTACTATTATTCTTGAAGAGAATTATATAGGGACATGAATGCAGGGTTTTAGAGTGAAAACCTAGAAGTCCTATTTGCAATAAGAATTCCTTTTGTTTTAGCCAGAGTGTCATTCTTGAAGACTTTAATTCTTTGGGAAATGTTACTCTTTGTCAAGATTTAGTCTCGGTGTACTGTGCCTACTATGTGTGGCTTGTTTTCGTGGAGGTGTGTGTGAGCAATCACCCACAGGGAGATCAGGTTGGATGCTGGTAGAAGCTTCACCCATACTGGAGGAAATACTCCAAGAATCTCCTGGTTTGGCTAAACTCAACATGGAATTATGTTCCCGATTGTCCAACACATCATGTTGTTAGTCTAAACTGCCCAGATGTTGAGCAATGTACTCATGACTGAGGGTTCTGTTCTAATGTCATGGTCCTATTGGGGCCCCTGTAGGGAGGAAGTCCCATCTTGTCAGTGCTCCTTAGAAGATGCAGATCCCAGGAAAGAGGTGAAGAGAGGGGATTTAGAACAAAGCGAGGGGGCACTCTGCCTCTATTTGTGCTTTATAGTAGGTTGAATAATGACACCCAAAGATATAGCAAGCTCTAAAACCTGGCACTTGTAAATATGACCTTTGGAAGAAAGGTCCTTACAGATGTGACTAAATTAAGCATCTTGAGATGAAGAGATTACTCTGGATTATCCAGGTGGGTCTGCAATGTTATCACAAATGCCCTTGTAAAATAGAGGCAGAGGGTGATTTCACACAGGCACAGAAAAGAAGGCAATGCAAAGACAGCCAGAGATTGGAGTGATGCAGCCACACGGCAAGGAAGCCAGCAACTTCCAGAAGCTTGAAGAGGCAAAGAACAGGTTTTCTTTAGAGCCTCTGGAGAGAGTCCAGCCCTGCCAACACCTTTATTTCACACTGTGAAACAGATCTTGGACTTCTGCCCTCAAGAACTATGAAAGAATACATTTCTGTTGTTCTTAAGCCACCCAGTTTGTGAAAATTTGTTACTAGTACAGACTTCTATACCCAGGCCTTCCTTGAATGCCTAAGGGCACTTCTTCTGTCCAGGAAATCTGGAAAGTTGAATCTAGTCCCAGAGATGCTAAGACAAGCTGCATGTAGTAACAGTTGTAAAGTGTTCTATGTCCCTTCAGTTATGCCTAATCTTTAGCAAAATGTTAGAATTTGCTCTCAGTTACTTTGGGGAAGTACAAGAAGGGACTATGCCCATACCTGAGATAACTCAGTTAAGAGAGGAGAAGCACAGACCAGGCAATGGTACTGCTCCCAGAGATGCAAGAAGTGGTGTGCAGAACTGGCAATGGCCTGGGGGTAGAAGTGGAAGTCAGCTATCCCGGACCAGATAGGACACTTCAGGTAGATCTGTGAAATATCCAAGGATCTCTCCAAGGGGCAGAACCAAGTACAAGACTGCACTGTCTGAGTAAGGCTAAGGGGCTTGGAGCCATTGCCATTTGGCATTTAATGGAAGAGTAACAGTAACTGGTGCTGTCTCTGGTTTTGACCATGCTCCCCTCCTAAACCTGTTTTCTGGAACTGCTCCTACCTTCATGCGCAGAGATTCAACAGTAGGTTATCGGCACCTTTGTTATACCAGAAATTCCAAGACTTTTCATATCATGGACACAAGAAAAATGCTAATATTTTGTATGGTTCATTGAGGGGTAGACTGGAGGGAATTTAGCAATGTCAATATGTGGGACTTCATGTTTGCTGTAAGTTTCTGTGTATACTCTTATCAAATTAATAAAATTCACTTTACCTAGTTTGCTAAGAGTTTTTTTAATCATGAATGTGTATGGGTTTTTGTCAAGTTTTTCATGTATTGAGATGATAATTTTTCCTTTTTTTTTTTTTTTTTTTTTTTTTAGTGTAGTAAATTTCATTATTTTTCTTAAATGTTATCCTACTTCTACATTCCTGGAATGAACTTCATTTGGCCAGGAGGTATTAACACTTTCATATATCACTGAATTTGATTTGCTAATATTTTGTTCATGATTTTTGCATGAGAGAGATTATCCTGTATTGTCTTTATATTATTCTTTTCAGGTTTTGGTACCAAGGTTATACCAGCTTTATTTCTATTCTCTGAAAGAATTTGGGTAAGATTAGTGTCATTTATTCCTTAAATGGTTATAAGAATTTACCAGTAATGCCAAATGGGACTGAAGTTTTCTTGTGGGAAATAATGGACTCAATTGCCTTTTTTTCTTTTTTTTTTTTTTTTTCAGTGAGAAAGGCTAATGAGGAAAATGGTGCAGACCTGGCAAGACTCTGGAAGATACTCTGCAGGATTAGACTGTTATGGATACTCTACCAGTAAATGCTGAAAATTTTTGGTGCATTCATAAACTGTGGGTAGATTGAATTATGTGTCCCAACAAAGATAGGTTCTTAATCTTAATCTGTGTTCCTGCAGGTGAGAACTAATTTGTAAATAGAACCCTTTGAAGAAATGTTATTTCTAGCTAAGGTGTGGCCAACTGAATCAGTACAGGCCTTAATATGTATTACTAGAGTCCTTTATAAACAGAAGAAATTCAAGCACAATCAGTAAGAGAAGGACACATGAGAAGAAGCTGGAAGTCAGTGGAAACTGGAAGAGCAGACATAAGGAGAGAGAGGCCACCATGTGATGGAGGCAGACGGCAAGCCAAGGAACCCCAAGGATAGCAGCAAGCCAGCACCACAACGCTACAGACTTCGGGGAGAAAACATGGTCTTGCTGACCCCTCCAAAACCATGAGAAGATAAAGTCCCATTGTTTAAACCACCCTATTGTGTGGTATTTATCAGAGCCTGGCAAATTAAGACAAACTAAAATTGCTTACTTACGTGTCACATTAGTCTGCTCAAGATCAGATTGTACAAATGTACATCTTTGCTAATTATCTGCTAATATTTTTGCCTGAAAATATGTATAATAAAACTCTGTTTATTGTGTTGTTCTTTCTCTTCCGTTTTGTAAATCAAGTTTCTACACTTGGTGACAACAATTTAATGGCTTCCACCATCAGACTTCGTGAATTAATGTGCATGTAGAAAACCATATGAATGTCTGTCGGTTTCCTAGAACTCCCATAACAAAGCACCATAAACTAGGTAGCTTAAAATGACAGAAATGTATTGTCTCACGCTTCTGGAGGCTGGAGGTCCAAAATCAAGGTGTCAGCAGGGCCATGCTTCCTCTGAAGTCTGCAGGGCTCTGGTGGTGGCTTGCTGACAATCCATGACATTGTCTGGCTTGTGGCATAGCTCAGTCTCTGCCTCTATCACATGGCCATCTAATCTCTCTGTGTCTCTGGCCATGTCCAAATTTCCTCTTACAAGGACACCAGTTGTATTGGATTAAGTGCCTACCCTACTCCAGTATGACTGCATTTTAACTTGTCTAGTTCCACCTGTAATTACCCTATTTCCATCTAAGGTCACTTTCTAAGGTACTGGAGGACTCCAGTCTATCTTTTGGGGGGATGCAATCCAACCCATAACAGTGTCTATGTGTTATTCTTGTAAATTTTATTTCTGGAGGTTCAAATAAGATATTGGCCGCCTGTGTTTGACAGAACTGGTGATTTGAAGCTAGACTTCCTTCCCTGTTAAGGGCTGGTCTCTTTCCAGTTCACCCTTCCTCTATGGTGAATCCTTATAAAGTTCCAACACAATACCCAGGGTGTTCTCACGTTCCCTTGTTTGAATTTCTCAAATTCAAATTTTGTTACCTGCCACAGCTCCCCATCCCAGTGAGTCTCTCCAGAAGTCTGTTGAACTTTTTAGTCCCTCATCTGCCACTTTCAGAATGGGAAAATGCCTTGAGTGAAAAATGGTCCCAAATTCTGGGCTCAGCGTGCTGGGTTTTACAACTCTCCTGGATTTTGGTGCCATAATTCTACATTGTCTTGTTTGTTCTCTATTACCTTTGAAAAGATTAGCCAATATTTTGTCTGACTTTTTTAGTTGTTCTCCATAAGATATTGCTAAGAACTCCCTTGTCCACCATTTAGAAGTAGAATTTTAATATTGATCTGTTCTTATTCTCACTTTTCTAAAGGTGAATTTTTTATTTGAATCCATAAAAGTTGTTATTACACATTAATACAGATACACACGGTTCTGCCAATATTTAATTAATTCATTTAGATGCTAAATAATATCAGTCAAGTAAGCCTTTCTGTAGGTCTTTAATAAATTCAATTAATCTGCAAATTGAAGATCTTTAACACCAATCATCACTTTCCATTCTTTTGATAGTCATTATGCTTATATATGAAATAGCAGAGGACGGAAGTCTGATCCATTTCTTTGCACGAAGCTGAAAACATACTGTGCTAGCAGCTTGAATTTTATTATTATCATCGTTTTGATAACATCATTTAATGTGAAATTCAGATTGACTGACAATATTAGGGCTTTTCTGTATATGAGACTATCACTTGCATCCCAGGGATTTCAGAATAAAATCTTTATGTAAAGTCTTTGCTCATACTTGTCAATGCAGTCACATACTATTCCAAAGACTTAGGCAGCATTTCTATATCTTATTTGTTTCAAGGTATTCATTTACCAATTTATATAATTCAACCTCCATGTCTTAGTTTGCCAGGGTTGCTATGACAAATACCACATAATGGCTTGTCTTAAACAGCAAGAATTTACTGTCTCATGGTTTTGGAGGCCAGAAGTCCACTACTAAGGTATTGGCAGGACTTGCTTACTTCCAGATTCTGCTGCATTCCAGCAATTCACTATCACATGGCGATTTCTCTCTTCCTGTGTCTGCTCCTCTGGTTTCTGCTGGCTTCTGGCTTCTTCAGACTTCTGTTTTCTACCTCTGTGTCCAATTTACTTTGCTTATAAGAACTTCAGCCAAATGGATTAAGGCCCTCCCCAATTAAATTTGTCCTCATGTAAACATGATCTTTGAAGAGCCTATTCACAAATGATACCATACCTAACTAATAATGGCATCTTCAAAGGTCCTATTTACAGATGGATTCACACCCACAGGAACGGGGATTAAGACTTGAACATATCTTTCGTGGGGGGCTTGATTTAATTACCAACACCCAGTGTTTATTTATTTATTTTTCATGATTCTTTAGAGCAACAAATAATGTTCTTTCAAACATTTCTCTTCAGAAATTGCCTTTTGTTTTATTAAATGAATACAGTGATAATTTTTGGATCTGAAAACTTTTTGACAACATACATGCTAACAGTATAATTTGAAAGTGCAACTTTTAAATTTGCTTTGGTTCATAGGCCCCACACAGAATGTTGATGGCTTTCGTGGTAGCTAGTAAAATAAGTGATTCTGCAAGGGTATGAAGCATTTTGGTTTAGCTATTAATTGTATGATCCAATAATTAGCCTCTTGACCTCAATGTGATCCAGTTCTAATAATCTCATCAGGAAACTTCATTTCTCAGATTGTACTTGCAAGTGCATAAATGAATTCAAATCATTCTCTGTTAAGTTGCTATTATAGTTTGCTTCAAACTTGCACCTTCTCATTTAAACATGACTCCTAGGCTGGGGAGGGGAACGTTGAAATTCAAGAATCCAAATTTGAAATAATCTTCATTATGTTCTGTAATTAGTGACTAAAACTTTTGTGGGAGGTAGGGGAGTCGCCATGTCTTGTCAGGTGACTTTGATGGCATTCCAGCTTTAACCCCGAGTTACCTACTAAATTGGGAAAATGTATGTCTCTAAAAATGGAATGCATTAAATATAAAGCATTCAAAAGAACTCTAGGCAATTAGGACTCCAGAACATCTTATTTTGAAAAATAAATTTACCTTGTCAACTGCAGTTTGAATAATCTTTAAACAAATTCCTTTGTAATTTCATTTAGAAAAAAATAAGCATGCAAAAGTTTGGGGTGATGAAAAGTTTTGGTAATAGATGGTGGTGACAATAGTACAATATTGTGAATGCAATTAATACCAATGACTGGTATATTTGAAAGTGGTTAAAATGGGAAATTTTATATTGTATATATGTTACTACAATAAAATTTTTTTAAAGTGTGCATTAGGAAGATAGACTCTAAAGAACAGGAGTCAGAGTGCTAAGCATAGACTTGGGGACCCTTCTCCCCAACACTCTGTCATGGAAACTCCCCTCCAGACCCCTAGACCCCAACGTGGAGAGGGGTAGGAGCAGGAGAGTTGAAACTTGTGAGATTGAACATTTTGGCCCTAAAGAAACTAATTATTGCATTGAACTAGGGGTAACCCTCTGCTACTCAGCGGACAGAGCTTTTCAGGAAGAGAAGAGTGGTCATAGCACGGAGGAGCTACATTTTCTCATGCATCCATATTGTAGTGCAAATAAACTTGAAATCATATTGTAATTGTAGCCTTTTCCAAAGTTGAACTCAGGTATTACACTAAGCTTTTCTTTTTTTTTTTTTTTTAATAGATTATTCTATTTTCTCATTTAAGCCTTAAACTGCCCTATGATTTAGGGACTACTGTTACACCTATTTTATGAAACAGTGGTTCTCAAAAGGCCAAGAGAACATTTGGCAATGTCTGGAGACATTTTGGGTTGTCACAATTGGGGTGAAGTGTCCCTGGAATCTAGTGAGAGGCAGCCAGGGATGCTACTAAACATCTGTATTAATCAGGCAAAGGGGTGCTGATGCAAAATACCAGAAATCAGTTGGTTTTCATAAAGGTTATTTATTTGGGGTAGAAGCTTACAGTTACCAGGCCATAAAGCATAAGTTTCTTCCTTCACCAAAGTCTGTTGCCACGTGTTAGAGCAAGACAGCTGCTGACATTTGCCAGGGTTCAGGCTTCTTGGGTTCCTCTCTTCCTGGGGCTCCGTTTCTTTCCAGGCTCAGCTCCTCTGTTTCCTCCACAAGGTCAGCTGTAGACCAAGAGGCTCTCTAGGCTTTGCCTCTCTCCACAAGGCCAGCTCTGAACCATCAGGTGAACGTCTCGTCTCTTTTCTCGGAGCCTTTTCTCCTTCCTCACGACCAAGGTCCTCTGCATGCTTACTCCCTTGGGCTCCAGCATTAGCACTCAGCATCAAAACACCAACATCAAAACTACTCCAACTCTGTCCTTTGCCATGCCTTTTTATCTCTGAGACCCCACCTGTATTAGTCAGGGCTCTCTCGGGATACAGAATCAACAGGAGATATCTGTCAATAATATGATATTTTAAAAGAGTCTCTCAAGCGACTGTGGGGATGCACAAGTCCAGGTTCTGCAGGCAGGCTGCAAACCAGGGGCTCTGATGAAAGTCCAATGAAAGGTCCTTGATGAGTTTCTGGGAGAAGTTGGCTGTCCAATGACGAGCTGGGAAATTCTCTCTGAATGTTGAAATCACTTCCCCTTTTAAGGCATTCAACTGATTGGATAAAAGCGCCACCCATTGATGATGTAATCTCCCTGATTGATGCAGATGTAATCAGCCATCCACGCTGTAAACTCACTGGTGATCGAAGTCCATTGATGCTCTTGTATTACAATTAGCCCAGTGCTTGCTGGACCAAACACCTGGAAACAATTACCTGGCCTAGTTGACACATTAACCTAACCATCACACCACCCAACAAGGGGTGGGGCTTAACGCCCTACTGACTTGGCTCAGTCAACTCCCTAATCATAACTTAATCATGCCCAGATGAACAGACCAGTTTACAAGCATAATCCAATATCTATTTTTGGAATTCATAACTACATCAAACTGCCAAACTGCTACAACATCCTTCAATGCATGGGACAGCCCCACAGCCAGGAATTATCCAGTCCAAAATGTCTGTAGTGCCACAGTTGACAAATTCTGTTTCAGATGAAGGAACTAGGTATGGACAAGTGAAATAATGTGTCCAAGGCCTCACAGCCGGCAAGTGGCTGAGCAGGCCTCTGCACCTGGGGCCTCTGACTGGAAAGCCTGTCCCACCGACTCTGAAATACAGGCTGTATGCACACCCAAATCATTAACACTTCCAAGAGTTCCCTTTTTCCATAAACTAGACACTTTAATTTTGCCCCACCAAAATTACGTTCAGCTGTGGTGTAACGCATAAAGAGCTTGACTTTTTTTGTTCAGTACAATTTTATTTAAGCATTGAAATTGGGCTCATTTTTATTTTATTTTTGGCCTGGGAATGGGTGCTTTCATAAATGATTCACAGATTAGCTCTAATTAAGAACAAGTGCATTGTGTTCTAGAATGTCTTCAATCCTGATGGAAGTGCCAATGTATTATCCTAAGTGTCTGTCATTGTTTCTTGTCACTTTTTTCCCTCTCAACTCTTTTCCCCATTAATTTTATTTCAGAGATTTCTTTTTTGCCAATGAACTGTGCTTTAAGTGACTTTAATAACCTGGAAAGGGATCAGTAATACTTGACAAGGCAAGATTTGGATCTGATTACAGATTTGACAAATTAAAGACATGAGAAAATTAGACAGAGATGTGCAGAATGGTATACTAAAAGAAAGAAAAAATAAAGCAAATATGAGTAACAACTGGTTAGGTTAATATGTGGTCATATTTCTGTTTGGAAATTCATTTTTACAAAAATTTTTGTGTGAAAAACCATGTGTCATGATCTATACATTCACTCAGTTTAGGGAATTTATAAATCTGGAAAACAATTTACTGTAAATTTCTTAAGACTTATTTCACTGGATTTATTGCCTTCTTAGATTTGCATTTCTCATCATCTCACACTTGTGTTACCCCATCCAATAGTCTCTTTTTTTTCCCCAATAGTCTCTTAACTAGGCCCTTGCCCCTAACGAAATGCCTCTGGCCGTTCTCCACTTTTTCCCAGGGCACACGTTCTAAAATTTGTCTCATCATGCCATTATCCTGCTTAAAATTCTTCACCTGCTTCCTTTACTTTCCAAAGCACCTATGGAAACATGTAAGACATTTCATGCTCTGGCCCCTCCCCTCCCTGCCGGCTGCCCCCTTCCCGCATCATCTGCCCATGCTCTATCTAAACTGCACTATTTTCAGTTTCCTTCACAAGCCATTCTTTCCAGTGCCTCATTGCATTTGCATTTGAAAAGCCTCATTGCGTCTTATGTACCCACTATCTTTCAAATAGTCCTGCGTCTTCGAAGCTTTCCTTGGCTTCCCCATTCTCAGTTATATGCTGCCTCTATCTTCTGATAATAATCTCTATATGCCTCTATTACAACACTTAATTATATTGTACTTTAATTATATATTTACCATCTGACTCTCCCACTATATGTTGGATTCTTGCTCAGCATGACCTTGTCTTGTTCATATTAGAATCACCCACATATAGTATACTTTCTGGTGTACAGAGATGCTTAATAAATCTTTTTGGAGTAAGAGAATGAAGAAGTGAATAAATATTAAATATATAAAAGTTACTCTAGAATCAAATTGAATCAATCAACCATCAGGAACACTTCTCAATCAACTTGGTCTTTTTGTTAAAGCATTTTGTAAAGAGATTTAGCTTTAAGTTCAGCTGTGACATTTAGAACATAATTGATATTATTACCAGTAAGCAAACAATTTCCTATATCCCTTTTTGTGAGTTTTAAGGGAATTTATTGATAAGCAAGCATTATATAGAAGAGTATTCAAAATAAACCCAAATAGCTTGACTTGAAGTGCTGTGTTATTTCAAAACTTCATTAGCCAGCAAGCACATTTTCAGTGTCTATTATCCTGATGGCAAATTTCTCCAGGAGCAATATGTTAAAACCCTACTTCTAAAAATGTCACTTACCAGCTAGAAAGAATCCAGTTCCCACTGAATGCCTTAATATTTTATATGTGCATTTAAGAGGTCTAAATTGAGCTTAGCTACATGCTTATGCTTACTTTAAAAGAAAAAAGCAATAGTTTCATTCCAGGAAATGTCTTCCTGGTCATTTTCTTTTCCATATAAATAGTTACCTATGAGAGTCTTGCTATTTGGCTAATGTTCATCATAAATTCCTGCCCTGAGAAAGTTATATTTCAGTCATAAGTGCATCATATTCCAACCCAGATTTAAATTCCCAATTCCCTGTAGAATGTTTGCTGTGTAATATTTATCAGAGAAAAATAAAGAAGATTATTACCCTAGGAGGATAATAATGATATTATGATATAATGATATTATAAATGATAGCCTAAGGTATCATTTTAAAATAACAGAAAATTCTATAAAGTACCAGATACTAAAGTGGAGATGGTCAGAAATCAGCTGGACACTGAAAGACAGGAAAAAAATCACCAAACAAAATTCTGAGCAGAGCAAGTCAGAATTATGGTATGTTGGCAGCCATCTTGCTGTTATCAGAACTTCACATATCCAGAGGGTCACCAGAATGGGAACTTTAAAGTTTCATTCTAAAATTTACCATTGATTTGAGATATTTATTTGTAAAATGAGTAAAAAGAGTTGTTGCTTACTCAGTAGAGTCAAGGCAGTGTTTGAACAAGCCATTCGAGGTTCTTCTAAAGAAGGGCAGTACAAGTACGATATCATTCCTCTTTTACCCAGAATGAATTCAGTTAAAAGTAGTAACTCAACTGCAGGTTCAGGATTCACTGAGGAGATGGGTAAAAACATACATAAACCAACACGGTGGCAAACTACTGGGGGAACTTCAACCTCTGGGAAAAATGAACAATATAATGTACCTTGAAAACACATAATTTACATACAGGCAATTTTTGAAGAAAAAATGATTTTGAAGATTATTGTTTGGTATTTGTAAAAGCATTTTTAAAGTTTGCGTTAAAGATTGAACATCCTGTCTCAAAGGAAGCTTATGTATAGGTTATTTAAATTTCAGATGTAATTTCTGACAGGAATCCACTGGAGGGCAGTATATAGTAAGAGTTATGGCTGGTTGCCTAGAATATTGATTTGTTTCGAATATCCCACTACAGCTTAATTTTTTAAAATGACATACAATTCTACTTTCTGTTTTAAAGTTTAAAAAGTTTTCCCGCATTTAATGCTCGGATTAGTCTGTGTATTTCCATTTGACTAATGATGGAGCTGATGATATGTTGAAAGCATTTCTGTCTTACTGACAAATCAGAAAGTGTGAATTCAAGTTTCTGCACTCAGTTGAACGATGATGCATTTCAGTCTGGCCAGACTTTAATTTATACTCTATTTCCCTAAGGAAAGAAACCAGGTTTCCAGAGGCAGCTGTCATTAATTGAAGTCAGGTCACACTGCCTCACAAGCCCTGACCCTGGAGCATTGAGTGCAATCTCTGGGTCACACCAGATGCCTATGTAGTCCTACCCCCTCAGTGAAATTGATTTGATTTGATTTCTGTGCATTAATAACACATCTCTGAGACACAGCTTGGAATTCAACTTGCTCCTTTAAATCTGGAAATAAATACTAAATTTGATTAAAAGCAGTCATCCTTTGCTTATAATGATGCTGCCTTCCCCAGCCATAGTTCTTTCCCCCTCCATCCATCCATCCATCCATATATCTATCCATCCATCTATCCAGGCATTCCTTTATTCAATATTTATTGAATTCCTGTCATGTATGGCACTATACAAGCCCTGAAGTTAAAAGGCAAATATGAAATTTCAGTTCAGAATTATGGAATAGGAAATAAACTCCCCTCAGAACATCAGAATTCGGTGAGCCCAACATGTTCCTCCAATTAGAATAGTAGCTATTTATATAACTCTCTGAACCAGGCACTTTTATAAGTTTCTTATGTAACAACCCTGTGAGGTAGGTTCCATCATTACCTCATCTTTCTCCTCCTCATCCCCATTTACAAATAAGCACATTGAGGCACAGAAAGGTCACGTATGATCCAGATCCCATGCTCCAAACAACTAACCAAACTATGCTACTTCTCAAGAGCAGGGGTTCCAAGTGAAGAAAAGTGTGCTTGGAAAACAGAGGAGGGCTCTTTGCTTTTGTGAAAGGCAAACCATATTGGACAATAAAGGAGATGATATTACTCAGCCTCTTCCAAAAGGGAGAATGATCTTTCATGACAAACATTTCAAAGAAGAGAAAGAGAATTTGGAGTTTTATAAAACAGGGAGGTCACTGAGGAAAGGATGAGGTGGGTCATGTCTTGGAATCTGCGAGTGCAGGGTGGTGCTTGTGTTTAGTTGATTGGCCATTTTTAGGAACAAAAAGGCTCACAAAAGGGTGGGGAGATTTCTCAACCCTGTTGCTGCTTTCCGGAAACACGGGGCACAGAGAAAGATCAACATCGTCACTCCCCCTTTTGTTCAAGATGAATGAATATTATTCCTCCCTGTACAACTCAGAGGTGATAATAAACCTCCTGAGTAGGGCAAAGCAGAGTCTAAGAAATAGTCTCTTGAGGATTCTTGTTATTGCTGTTCCGATCAAACCAGTTGAACCATCTGTTGAGGAGGGTGGCAAAGATCAGTTGTTTTAGAGTACTGGGGATCAGGCATCTTAAAAGAGGGATGCAAAAACTGAAAACAGGCGATATTAGTATAAAGGGTTGTATTAAAATAAAGAGCCAAGAGTTGAACCCAGAGGGTCACCAGTCCAGTAGATTCCAAAGGTTGGTGGAGGAAACCAACCCATTGAGTCTTGTGATGCTCTTGAGCTGGGATGTCGTTGCCTCTCATATAAGGGCATGCATGACCCAAGTATTTCACAGAACTTCCTTAGTGACTCAGGCAGAGACTCTCCTTAGCATCCATGGAGAAATTGGCCATGCATGGTCTGCTACCATGGTGAGTCCTTGGAAGTTTGTATTAAGTCCTAGGGCTTCAGCTTGCAGGGCTTCTTCAGATGCTGAGGGGAAAGGCCAGCTGTGAGGCATCCTGGAATCCCAATAAAGATCTGGACAGTCAGGTTTTAGTTCTTGGTGACACCCAGTCAGGCAAGAGGGAGAAGACTTTGGAAACATTAGTTTGAAAGGTTGTAGCCAGATATGGAAGGAAACTGGAATGATTGAAAATTTGGTAAGGATTACCGTTTTGTTTTTTTGGGTTTTTTTTAGGAGGTACTGGGCATTGAACCTGGGACCTCTTACATAGAAAGCAAGCACTCAACCACTTGAGCTACATCTGCTTGCTCCCCAGTAAAGATTACCTTTTGCAAGGTAATTGGACACAGTCCAATTTGCAGGTAGATACCAAAACTGGCTTTTCCACAGATCAGGAGGAAATTAATTAGATCTCTACCAGAAGAGATAGAATTTGTATGTCTATGAGTTACCCACAATTTAAAAGAGGTGCAAAAAGCTCAAAGATAACAAACAGACTAGAATCTGATAATCCTGAAGGGTGTGCTACCAAGGATAGGAAGATGCATAATTTTCCACTGCAACGTAAAAGTTCTCCCTGGAGTCAACTCCCTTTTGATAAAAAATAATCTCAAAGAGATATTATTATTGATCACAAATTAACTGTGGTCTCATTGGATTTGTGATGGTTATTTACATAGGTGAAAAAAGAATGGTAATTTACCATAAAGGACTTCTTAAATTTGTTTGTCTGAAGTTTTCAATAAAGCATCTCAGATTAGACTCAAAGCCTCTTGAAGCTAGGAAGCTAAGGCAAGAACTCACCATCAGATTTCACCTGTGTATCTATACATTTGGGCTAATTCCTTTCTTCTCAAGGTCCCCAAAATATCTTAAGCTTCTTGGGCCTACCAGGAAGTGACCTTCCTTACTCTCCTGTCTGCCAGGTACCAGGCCAGTTTTCCCAATAAGGCTTTGTAAGCACTGGCTCCACAAAGTCAACCTTTGTTCACTAAAAATTTCGAGTCATATCTGATTAAATGAGCAGCATTTTCAAATTTGTATAAAATGCTGTTAATATAAATATTTCCACAATTTTATGCTATATGGGAATTGCTTAGAGATTTACTGATTTCCTTGCTGTTCATGATATGTTTCTACAAATTTAATTAGGGAAGACTAAGCATCACTGCTGATTTGATAATTCATCAGTAGCAGCATATTAAATAAACCTATTATTACTTCTAGCACTTGTCTTTTTTCACAAGATGAAAGACAAACCTTTGTGATTTTTCCAGGGGTCCTCTGGGAAATCTCAAAGACAGTTCTAGATGTAAAAGATATTTAGGATTTGATTTGGGGAAGGCAAAATATCATATGTTGTCAGGAAGTTTGAACACTTGATTATGGATCATGGATTACTGAGAAATAATGCTTGGTTACCTATTTAACAAAAGTGACAATAAAATATTTAAAAAGCAAACATAAGAAAGTAAAATGACTGGAAAGAAACTTAGTTCTTTCCTAAGAAGAAAATTTTGTTTTCTTAAATAATCATGAACATGATAAAGTCAACATAACTCAAAGAAGGTTATTCTGCTACAACACAAAATCTGTCATCTGGGCAGGTTACACAGAAGGTAAAGAATAACCTTTTACAACCTCTTAATAAGAGCAGACAAATAATCCAAGCAAATTTAGTCATTTTAATGAAGAGATCACATTCTATTTTTGTATCAGATTAACATTTGATACTAAATCTCCTTTGAAAATCTTATAAATAAACCCATTGTGGTAGGCAAAACAATGGTCTTCCAAAGATGTCCACTTCCTCATCCCCAGAACCTGTGAATATGTTACTTTACAAGGCAAGGGGGAATGAAAGTTGCAGGTGGAATTAAGGTTGCTAATCAGCTGACTTTAACAAGATTATCCTGTACTCTCCGGGTGGGTCTAATTTAAAGGACAAGAGTCTTTTAAATGTGGAATGGGGGGCAGAAGAGTCAGTGTGAAAGTGGTGCAGCATGAGAAATCTTGACTGGTTGTTGCTGTCTTTGAAGATGGAAGAAGGCCACACACCAAAGAATGTAGGCAGCCCCAGAATCCAAAAAAGGTAAGGAGACGATTCTCCTCTAAAGCCTCCAGAAGAAATGCAGCCCTACCAATTTCTTGCCTTTAGCCTAGTGAAAACCATTTTGGACTTCTGAACTCCTGAACTGTAAGATAATAAATTTGTGCTGTTTTAAGCCACTCTGTTGGTGGTAATTTGTTACAGCAGCCTTAGGAAATCATTCAGCCAACAACTCTTAGCCAGCTTTGACAAATAAAATATGCTTTCAGCATCTTTCCATATCCTTTCAGGTTTTGTTCTATAGTTTCCTCGTTCTCAATCTGGAAGAATGAGGCATTTTACTTTAGGACTTTAATTTACACTCTATTTCCCTAAGGAAAGAAACCAGCTTTCCAGAGACAGCTGTCATTAATTGAAGTTAGGTCAGTAACACTGTCTCACGAGCCTTGACCCCAGAACATAAGTCCTAGGATTTTGGCTTGCAGGGCTTTTTCAGATGCTGGGGCCAGCTGTGAGGCATCCTAGAGTCTCGAAAAGGATCTGGGCAGTCAGGTTTTAGTTCTTGGTGACACCCAGTCAGGTGAGAGAGAGAAAACTTTGGAAACATTAGTTTGAAAGGTTGTAGGCAGAGATTGAAGGAAATCGGAATAATTGAAAATTTGGCAGTAAACTCTAAGGATTTGTTCGTCTGAAAATGCTTTACATCGCCCTCACTCTAGAAAGATAGTTTCATTGAGCTTATAATTCATGGTTGATGGTTATTTTCCCTCTGCACGTTGATGATTTAATTCCACTACCTCTGGCTCCTATTGTCGATGTGGAGAAGGCAGCTAATTATGATTCCTTTTAGATAAATTGTCTTTTCTTTCCAGCTGTTTGTAAGAATTTTTCAGTTTCACTACTGCATGTTTATGTGTAGATTTCTATTTATTTATCTTGCTAAGACTTAAGATACAGGAACCTGAAATTTGTTATTGCTTACCAGTTCTGGGAAAAATCTTAGCTCTTGCTTCTTTGAATATTGCCTCTCTAAAATTCTCTTTTTTCTCAATTGGAGTCCTAATTAGATAAAAGTTATATCTTCTCACTAGGTCTTCAATTTCTATTTCCTATTAATCTACCATTCATATTTTTTATCTCTTTGTTCTCTGCCTACTCTGCATTCTGGGTCATTTTGTCCAGTTAGCTTCAAGTTTAGAAGTTTACTAATTATTTTTTCCCCTGTGCTGTTTAACCATTCCAGCCAGTCCTAAAATTCCAATTATTATATCACTCATTTCTAGAACTTCTCTTTGATTCTTTTTAAAATCTATCTATTTTATTGTCTCTTGATCTTGTTTAGTAGCATTTTTTTCTCTAAACATTTGACATAATCATTCTGTATTCTGTACGTATAATTTCTAGTGTCTTGTTTTTACAGGTCTGTTTCTGTTGTTGGTTGTTTTTCTTGACTCTTGTGCATGGTGCCTTATTTTCTTGTGTATTTATTGTGAACTCATAGTTCTTGGATGTGTTTCTGAGAATTATCTAAATCTGAGGATGAGCCTGTGTTCCTTTAGGGGGTATTTATGTTTGCTTCTACCAGTCCTGGGGGGCATTACAGACTTGAATACACTTTAAACTGCAATTGTTGGTTTGCAATTTTTAGGGTCACGAAAAGACTATAATTCAGGATATAACCCCACATGTGGTCCGGTGGGGATCATGAATTTTCAGGAAAGACTCTTTTTTTATAACCTCTACCTAGAGCCAAGACCAAGACAGAAAATTTCTCTGCTGACTGCTTCTGTGGAAAGATTTATTTGTTTCCTAGTTTGCTCTGCTTCTGGGAGTGTGTTTCCTCCAGGGTCCTGACTTTAAGTAAGATGGCCTTTGACTCAGCTCCCTTCCCTACAGAGGCCCAAGGGTTTAGTCCAGACCCCTTGTACCCTGAAGCTCCAGGCCTCAGGGTGGTGGTCAGCAGATACAGTGTGTACTTCCTTCCCCCTTCTCAAGCTTCTGCTTTGCTCCCGTTCTCCATAGTCTCCTCCCCTGCCCACACTTTCCCAAAAGGCTTATTCAATCTTTGAAACGGTTCTAAAAATATATTTTATTAAGATTTTTCAGAAGTTACATTATAGGAGGGTACAAATTCCATTCATAAAATAAAGATATTGCAATAGCAAATAAATAAGAGTAGCACTTTTATAAGTTATCTTCAAACAGTATTTTGTCTGTTAGTATTTTTCTCTACTTACTATGGGTCAGGCTCTCTGCTAAGCATTTTGTACATGATTTCACTGAACTTCTGTAACAACTCCACAAGTAGGTATTATTATTAGTACTGCTCCCATTTTACATCTGAGAAAAATAAAGCATGGAACTATTAAGTAACATACCCAAGTCATGTAAATAATAAGTGTTAGAAGTACACTTGAACCCTGGTCTCTCTGACTATAAAATCCACTTTCTTAAACACTCATCTATAAAGTTGAGTAAAAATGGGTGGGCTGGATTTGGAAGTACTTCTTTCTAACTTCTAGACTTATAAAGCAGTCTCTATAAAACCTTCATTGTCTTGATCCAGAAAGCTATTACATTTTTAATCTTTCATTTTACTTTCATAGATATAATGATAAGACTTTACAAATGAAAATTCTGAATACACTTTATGGTTTTGTTTTTTTGTTTTTTAACTCAATTTCAATAAAAAGAATTCACTGGAGTTTGGTAAGCTCCTACCGACTTTGAATATTTACATATCTGTTCTTTCCATCTCATTGAATTACTCATCCCTAAAGCATGTTAAGTGACAGGTGAATAGGTATGCACAAAAGACAGAGATGACAAAACAGAATTTTAGATGGCCTTAGAAACCCATGCTTGAGACTCTCTTCTTAGCGTATTTTTGAAAATTTGGTTATGACAGTGACAAGTCTTTTTTTCCATGAATATGAATCTGAGTTAATATGACACATTTCAGATTTTTTAAAAAAGACATTGAGGAAGGAGCACGTGAATCAGATTCTGTGGAAGAAAATCATTCTTAATCTGAGCTTGAGATTCCTCACAGAAAACTTTTGAGGTCTGATCATTAATGAGAAATCTGCAATGCAGTAGAAGGCCAGCTTCAAGAAGAAATGAGAAAATCATGAAATGAACAATTAGAAACTTCATAGAGCAATTTGAAAAAATGGAAGGCCTCAGGAAATCTGAAATAGAGAATTGGCAAATACTGCAGGAGATCCTGAGGATGAGTTTTGGTCATTATCAAATGTTAAGATTCCTTCACTTCCTGTACTTGTTAAGAAAAATAGATTTCATTTTCTAGGATCTTTCAGTTTTCATAGCTAATGCTGAAAAATGAAATCCTTAAAGTTCAATACAAAGAGTAGAATACCATTACCATGAATACTCTCTGAGAAGTATTCCACCTTCTCCTTAATCTAATAAAAGTGTTTAAAATGATGTATATTTGCTACTGTCAAAAAATGGCAATGTGCAGAAATATCCTATAAATAGAGAAAGCAGCCTGGTCTGTTCTTGGTATCTGAATCATGAGGCTGATTCAGTACAGGATCCTCTACTTCATATCTGAAATGATCAATTATGGAGCACAGTAACACAAGCAGCACTTTCAGATGTTCTCAGTGGATAGAGGCATCAGAAAGTAGGAGAGCTGGGAAACTGAATTCCTGGTATCAACTTATGGTCCTATCATTACATAATACCCTCCCCCCTTTATTTTCTAGGGTGGTGAAATTGGGCAGCACTGATATACACAGGAGCAAGCTTTCTGGAAAGCAAAATATTCCACTGGGAATCTCCGGACTGACCAGGACAACTGACCCAGCACTTCCCTCACTCCATTAGTTCTTCCTTCAATAACATGTGCCTCCAGACTGCAGCAGAATGGACACCAGCGTTCCTGTGAACCACAGTTCCTACCCAGTGTGCAAACTGTCCTGCACATTCATACTTACAATAAGCAGCTCAGTCTCACCCCACACCATCCATACAGAGGTCATGGTGCTTCCCATGCTTTAATAAAGACAATGCTATGAGCTCATCTGACCAAGCATTCACAATGACCTCTCCTCCCTCCACTAATTTCACTGAAATGACTACAAGGAAATCCAAAAGATAATTAATTCATGCTAGCCCTGATTTGAGAGGAAGGAACAATAGAAGATCAGAGATTTCAACCAGTTTCTTGAAAATAGAAAGCCAAAAGAATAATATTGCTAGATAAACTAGAGTAGGAGCTACATTTCAAAAGGATCATCAAAAAAGAGTCTTCAGGGGAAGCTGAAGCTGGTGACAGCCATGGAAAGCCCACAGAGCTGGTGAGAACAGAGGTTATGTGAGACTAGGTTGGTGATTAATTAAAGGGTTACCTAGAAAAGTGCTGCCTCTGGATTAGCACTGAACTTGGGCTCTCATCCCCAACCCTAACAATGTACTGTGGTGGTTATCTCCAGGATAAAACAGGAGCCATGACCCCTAAAGGTGTCAGCTGATCTGTATGAGAAAAACTAATGCTTAGAGTGTGGGTGTTGTGTGTGTGTGTGTGTGTGTGTGTGTGTGTGTGTGTGTGTGTGTGTGTGTTCCAGCTTTATCTGCTGAACGACATGTAGGAGCAAAGACGTTCCAGTAGTAATGAGAAACTCCAGCATTCAGATCTTGATCTCTAATACCATTCCGCTAAAACATAGCAGGGTTTCTAGGAGAAATGGTTGCCCCCAAAGCTGGGGTAGGGAAGGTACAAGATGAGCTTAGAATACTTGTTATGCCAGGAATAAGCAAGTATTTTTTAAATGATGGAAACATGTTAAAAGGACACAAGAGCCAATATAAAGGTACTCCAGCTGACTAAATAGAGAACAACTTGGCCATTAAAATAATTAATCACAGTAATGAATTACAGATTGAGCAAATAGGAATCTATGTGTCTCTTCTGATAATAGATAAAAGGAGAAGGGAGGAGAACTCTTGGTTATAATGATGACTGCCAATTGATAAATGTGGTGGAAATACTGGAGTAGAAAATTATCACTTTGCAACCATAATGGTAAAGATTGGCTCAGACAAGAATCATTAATGGATGCTGAAACTAGATAGGGGGAATACGGATGAGCAACAGGATATTTACATGGCCTTGAAGTATCTCCTCACAGATTATTAGTTGAAAGAGAGAAAGAGTAACTCTACAGTAAAGAAATCAGACGACGTCTTTACTGGGTAATCAAAGTAAAATCACCATTAAGGGGCAAATGGATATTGCATGCCTTTGGATATGATACCCTGAGAAGGACACAGTATCATTCATTTAGTAATTCAACTGCAAGTGCATGACCTTAGTTCAATCATGAGGGAATGTCAGGCAAACCCAAAATGAGTAACACTGTAAAAATAATTTAAAAATGTGGAGGGAGAGGCCATATTCTTCAAAGGTATCAATGTCATCAAAAACAAATGAGGAACCATCCATATTAAAGGAGACTGAAAAGACATGAGAAATAAATGCAATACATAATCTTACACTCCATCCTGTATTACAGCGAAAAAAATGCTATACAGGTCATTAATTAAGTCAAGCATCAGATTATATTTAAATATGGACATTAGATTAGATACAAGTGTATCAATGGTAAAATTTCTAAAGTTGATAACTGTGCTGTGATTATATAAGAGAATATCCTTATAGGAAATTCAGAGAATTTAAGTATAAAGGGGCATGCTGCAAGAAATTTACTCTAAAATAGTTCAGAAAAAATGTGTGTGAGTATATACACACACACACACACACACACACAGACTGTGTGCCCACACCAGTAAATGATAAAGCACATGGAGCAAAATGATAGCAGTTGGAGAGTCTGGGTAAAGGATATACAGGTGTTTTTTATACTGTTTGTCCAACTTTTCCGTAAGTTTGAAATTATTTCTAAATAAAAAGTTGAGAAAGATAGAAATTGGTGCAACATTAAAAATTAACAGAAAATCTGTAAGAAGATCAAGGAAATGTCTTAGATTTTAGAGTAAAATGATTGAGAGAGAGAAAAGATGAGAAAAAAGGTTGAGTCTAAGTAATCTGCTTAATCAGAATTCTTGAGAAATAGAGAAAAGAAAAGCTAGGCTGTGGTGGTTTGAAACTGTATGTCCCCCAGAAAAACATGTTCTTAAAGTTAATCCATTTCTGTAGGTGTGACCTTTTGATGAGGTTACTTCAGTTAAGATGTAGGCCACCTCAATCAGGGTGGGTGCTAATCCTATTACTAGAGTTCTTTATAAGCAGAGTGAAACTCAGAGAGAGAAAGAGAAAGCCACAGAGGGAGCAGCCAGAAGTGGACATCAATGGAACCAGGAAGAAAAGGGAGAGACCAGAAGATGCCATCTATGACTAATTATATCTACAATCAACTGAGGACATGCCTTCAGCAATGAGAGATGTCTCAGCTGATCAGTTGCAGGCCTTAAAGGAGAAGTGAAGATTTCAGCAGTCAGAAGAGAGAATTTTCATCTCTACTTCAGTCAGCCAGCTTCTCCTGGGGAATTCACTGAGGACATCAATCCGAGTTCCCAGCTTGCAGCCTGTCCTACAGACTTTGGACTTGTGCACACCCACAGTTGCATTTCACAATCTTATAAAATCTCATAATATGTATAAATATCTCCTGTTGGCTCTGTTTCCCTAGAGAACCCTGACTAATACAATACCAATAATACTATAACACTAATAATGATGATGATGATGATGATGATGATAATGATATCATGAATGCAGATCCTTAATTCTCTTGCTTGGAGGGTCTATTTTTTTTTTCTTGCTTTCTTTTTTTCCCCCACTTGTTATAATGTTATAGAATAAGGAAAAAGAGGAAATATCTTTTTGATCATCCATTGGGAAAGGTCTTTTCTTCCCAAATTAGTTCCTAGGCCAGATGCCACATCTAATTCTTTTCATTGCCACTTTAGGAATATTGTTCTGTTTTGGAAAAGGTACACTTTGATCTCATCTATTCCCTCCAATACTTCAAACAGCACCCCAGTATCTCTTTACATTTATGTCCCTCCTCTATCCCTGGGAAGGACAACCTGACCACTGGCTCTGGGCTCTCTGACCAAATTTGTCCTTTATTCTTCAATATGGAAATGCTTCAACATTAAGGCAACCTTACTCTGACTTTGGGCCTCACTTTTAATAAGTGGGTGTCAACCAACTTTTCACTTGTCCTCTAGTTCCAATAACCCTGTGCTATGTTCCCCTACTTTGGAGGCCCTGTATCAAATGCTGGCCTAGTTTTCTCGGTCCATAGAACTAGTTGATCCTTGTCTCTGCCAACCCCACTGCATTAGACCTGCCTAATGCTGACTGCTGTCTGGATCTGTATATGTTGCTGGCTCCCGCATTAACTTTTTTGGGTCTGTCCAATTTTGACAGCACTCTTTTACTTCCTTAGACCATCCTGATAGGTCAGATGCTTGTTTAGAATCCCCATTTGTTGACTGTCATCACCTTCTCTATAATCCAACTAAGTAGAAGTACTACCATTTTAGAAAGTGGGTCTGACCACCAAATGGGTATTTCTAGCTCCAGACTTTGACCTTTATGTTCTGCCCCACCTGTTAAAAGAATATGTTCGTGCTTCAATATAATACTAGCCTCTACCACCTATGGTCCCTCTTCCATAACTGAAACCTGGCATTCCCGTGGTGATGCTGCTGCTTTGACCCACTACAGTTGTGCCTCTTGGCTCTTGCCCTCACTCACTGGGTAAGCAGAAGAGGGAAAAGCCTTCCTTTATATTGATGCTTTCAGACCTTGTCTCTTCATCATTTTGCTTTATGTCTACACTTGCAACTGCTAAATCCTTGTTCTGTCCTTTGTCATCTCACACCCGAATTATTGCAATATGCACTAGCTGTTTTTTCTGCCTTTTCCCCTTTCTGTACACCAATCCACTCTGACACTCTTCCAAAGTTATCTTTCTAAAAGAAAAAAAAATTCTGCTAAACCAACTCATTCTCCTGCTCAAAATCCACAAATGATTTTCTGTTTCTTGGTAGGGGCTACAATCCCAATTTCTTGTGCTAGAAGCAAGGCTCTCTACAACCTGGTATTGACATATCATTGTTGCTGACTTAGATCCTCCATATGTAAAATGTAAATAACAAAGTCATTCTATCTAGGCATGTCACTGAGAGAGATTGCATGTAATAATTATTTGGAGGCTTTTTGACCAGCTCAAGTGTCACCTGAATATTGATTAGTAACAACAATAAACATACTCATGTTCCCAAGGAGAAAGAGTTGAGAACTGACCATCAATGCGATAGATGACAGATCTTGTTGTACTTTGATCAAAGACCTTGTCTCTGATGTATGTGTCTAGCACATCTCACCATAATGTGCTGTGAGTACTATATGCTAGGGGTTATAAGATCACAAAATTCAATTAAAAAGAAGGGGATGTAGGAAAAGTAATGAGACCCTCAAAGTAATAAAAGCAGTGTGGCAGCTGTAGAGTTAAAGAAGAGATGAAATACGCAGTTAGTAGCATTGGTAGAAACTTTTTCTGATGCCGGTTGCTTTTTTTTTTTTTTAATAAATCTTAACCAGATGCAAATATATTCACAACTGTATTAGTCAGCCAAAGGGGTGCTTATGCAAGGTACCAGAATGCTGTTGGATTTTATTAAGGGTATTTATTTGGGGTAGAAGCTTACAGTAACAAGGCCCTAAAGAGTCCAACTCAAGGTACCATAAGAGGTACTTTCTCATCCAAAGTCATTGGCCACATGTTAGAGCAAGATGGCAGGCAATGTCTGCAAGAGTTCAGCCTTCTTCCTCTTAAAGTTCCATAGCCCCAGCTTCTTCCAATCTCAGCTGTAGACTGGTAAAAGGCTCATCTCTGTCCCTGGGGCTCGTTTCTTTCTGGGCTCAGCTTATCTAATGAGCTGTCTCTCTTTCTCTGTGTTCTTCTTCTTTGTGTGTTTACTTCCATGTGAGCATCTGTTTTATCCCCAAGGGGGCTGGAACTCAATGATGAGTCACACTCTAATGACATGGTTGGATCAGAGCCCTAATCTTAAATAATTTAATCAGATGTCTCAGCCGAATCTAATATAATCAAAGGGTTATCACGCCAGAGGAATCACCAGTTTACAAACATAATCAATTATATTTTTTTGGAATTCATAAATAATATAAAACTGCTACACAAACATTTGCCATTTTAACATATATCTGACTTCTCTAACCAACTCTGTCCCTGCTATACTTAGTATCAATTACCACAGTCCTAGAGCAGCATGTTATTATATCCAAATTATTTTTGACTGAGGAAAATTTCAATTTATCTGTTATTTAAAATTAATAAAGACAATTCTTCATGCCTATTCTGTCTTTTGATCCTGGTCCTGTCTGGAACATGACTTTAGATAGTTTTTATTATTCTTATCTCTTGAATGAATTAAGAAAAACTTGTTAAAAATTAGAGTCATGAATGATTTGTTCAGATGCTATATACAAAGTATTTGAGAGAGAGATTAGTAGCTTTGACTTTCAGATGCGAAATTCATGGACTTGGATTTTTTTAACTTTTTTTCTAAGTAGTTCAAGTTTACATGTTTCTGAGCTTGACTTTGAAATTTTAACTTAGCTCTACTAATTCTATGATTTTTGGACTATGGGTTCACTGTCAAATGAAAGATACTTTCTTCTCACTGAAGAATGCTTACTGTGCATTATAAAGTAAAAGAGAAGACAAATCCATTCTAGGTGCTCTAGTTTCTTACATATATATATATATATATATATATATATATATATATAACAATATGTTAATGATTGTTTAACCTTCAGTGATGGTATTATAACAGTAGACATTTGTGTTCTCTCCCATCCCCATTCCTCCACCTTCAGGCATCAGCTCTTAGTTCCCATTAGGACATCAAGCTCTCTGCTAGTTGAAGCCTTGTGGTCGGAGAGGTGGGCTCCATCCCTCTTCGTCCCTAGTCAATCAGCACACTGCATTTCCCTGCAGATGGTGAGACGTTCAGGCACAGGCCCATTCAGAGCCAGTGCAACTCAGTCCTGAAGCTCTGCTTTCAGCCATCAGGGACGCAGAGCCTTTCTTTTCCCAGGAGATTTGAAACTAGCGGGTGGGCTGTGCTGCAGCCCTAGGGAGACAGCCTGAGAACAGAGCCATGCAGTGGAAAGCAAAGTCAGAGATGGAGAGAGTGAAACCTCGTGCAGGTGGCAATGCAGGACATCTATCAAGTGGTACCTAAAGCTAGTACAATCCTGGGTCTTTTCAGTTCTATGAGCCAATGGATACCCTCTTTGCTTAAGCAATTTGGATTGGGTCTTACTATTACCTACAGTAGAAAGAGTCCCAACTCCTAAAAATTATGGATTGTTAAAATGAATATTTTTCATTTTCTGTGATGAACATAGTGGCTGTAAATAGAATCTGCCCCCCTCCCCAAATAAATATTTGAAAATTGTTATTAATGCTCCATATTAATAACACATTACTTGCAGATAAAGGATATATTCCCTTAAAGATAGAACTTATTTCTAAATTGTGCTCAGGTTGTTTTGGTAACTGACAATACCTGGGATGGTTTTAGATTAACCCTCCTACTTTCTCTGAAGCCAACTTAGATTTAAGAAATCCATGTCAAATCATCATTCTGTATGGGTTTCCATCCCAAACCAAGGGAACTTCGAATCACATTTTTCTTCTGAGCCAACTTTTTTTACAAACGGTATGCACTTTATTAATACACGGCCCTGAATTTAATATAAGCCCCCAAATAATAATTTTCATCAATAGATATTTGCTGAGGAATAACCTAGGCTACTGATCTTCTCAGGTTAAAGTTTGTTGAATCCAGGGAAGTGAAGCATGGGGGAAGGATGATGGGTGATAGATGCCATGTTTAAGCAAAGCAAGAAGGTCTGCATGGAAATCTAATTTAAAAAAGGCTTCTATGTTCCAGGAATTGTTTTAGGGCTGGGGAACTGATCTGGCTGGGCTTCAGCGTTTGATTCTAGAAGTGTACCCTGGAGAACCAGGTATAAGATTCAGGGTTGAAGGGTGCATACCTGTCCTCACTTCCTATTTATGGTGGATTGAATTATTGGTCTCAGTGCTTCACTCCCTTCTAGGAGAATTATACATCTATGCCATTGCCATCACTCCTTTACTCCTTGACTTGCTTTGACCAATGGCATGTTAGAATGTTAGTGAGCATTAGTGAAACATGATCACACTGCCGGGCTTTTTTTTCTTCTACCATTCTCATGAGAAGAACATACAGCCGGGATGGATGAGGCATATGGAGCACAGTCACCACAGCTGACCTTCAGATGAACGAGTGAAAAATAGATGCTTACTATCATATATCAGAATTTTAGGGTGGCCAAGTATGCAGCATTATTGTGGCAATAACTTACAGACACACTATTTTTAAAATTCTTTACACATGGTCAGGATATAGGAGATGAGAGGATGAGCAGGGATCTCCAGTAGTGGTCTCTAGGAAACTGAACACTGTATTGAATTTACATTTGATAGGCATATTTTGAAATGCTATCATTGTTTACATCTGCATGTCACAGAATCACTTCCTGCCTTCAAATAACATAAAATTCACAAAAATACTTGTGATGTAATATTATTAAAGAGAAGTTATCTCTTCATTTCTGTCTAATAATTTGGTCAAATTAAAGTTATGCGGCTTCATCAATAAAAAATACATATGAAAATTATATGTGGAACTTAATTAGCAGTCTGTGCTAGGTTAGGCTAGGAAAGTTAGAATAGGAAAATGATGTGGTATCTGGAAGCCATTTTCAATCTCAAGAAATGAATTGTATCATGTCTATATAGAATTAAGTGATAAATATGGCTGTATAAGATCTGATCAACAAAGTAAATAGAAGGGAAGTTCTATTTTTATTTAAACAGGGAAGACAGAGATTAACATTTAATGAATAACATTCAAAAACAAAACACATTTTTGCACTTAAATTATCTAGTACTGTCCCATGATGTCATTTTACTTTAAAGGTACCACAGGACAATATTTCTTTTTTTTTTTTAAAGATTTATTTATTTATTTATTTATACCCCCCTTGCTGCTTGTGTTTGCTGTGTCCATTTGCTGTGTGTTGTTTTTTTTTTCTGTGTCTGCTTATCTCCCCCTTGCTGCGAGGTCCTGCTGCATCAGCCCACTGTGCCGCGCGGGCCGGCCTGCCCTCACAAGGAGGCCCCAGGAAGCGAACCCGGGGCCTCCCATATGGTAAATGGGAGCCCTATCGATTGAGCCACATCCGCTTCCCGACAATATTTCTTTTTGTCCTTTTGTCCTTTGGAAATATCTCATTGAAAGAGTTGTAAAACTTTGAAAATCAAACTTGTTTTCAGGGAGTGGATTCTTTCTAGATATCCATATAGTTGACCTTTAAAAGATTATTTGTCTTTAAAAGGCAAACATTGTTTGATTTCACTTATACAAAATACCTAGAATAAGCAAATACGTAGACAGATTACATGTTACCAGAGACTGGAGGGAGGGGCAACGGGGAGTTCTTTCTTAATGGGTACAGAGTTTCTGTTGGGGTGATGAAAAGGTTTTGGTAATGGTTGATGGTGATGGTAGCAGAAAATTGTGAAAGTAATTAATATCACTGACTTGTACACATGGAAGTGGTTAAAATGGGAAATTTTGTGTGGTATATATTTTACCATAATTTAAAAATCATTGTCTTAATTTGAATTCTCCCAGAAGAAAATTTTTTCCCAAAGATCTATATATATATATTTAACTGATCTGTAAGATAAAATCAAATTCAGCTCAAAGCTGTTCTTCCATAGGTAAAGAGATAGTTTAGAATTTATTAAATAATCCAAGTAAATATTAAAGGCTATCCATGAAGAAGAAGATACAAGTAAAATTGAGAATGAGTCATTGCAGCAGCTACTACCTGTCTCAGTTATCTTTTGCTATATGAGAAACCATCCCAAACTTTATGGTATACAACAACAGCAGTCATTTATTAGGAGTGTTTGTTACAGTGCTGATGGTTGATTGGGCTCCTTTAGAAAGTTTTCACTGTGGGGATCTCATGCAGTCAGTCAGGTAGTGGCTTGGCAGACTCACCAGCTGTAGCCTATTGAGATGGGGTCTCAACTCCTTTCCACTCCCTGCCTCTATCCAGTAACATTACAACCAATATCCATGAACGCTTACTTCGAGAATGACCTAGCAGTCATCCTACCTCAACTCAGGAGTAATGAGTTGGCCATCCCCAAGACCCCAGCAATGATCTGTTACTATCATATTTCACTCACATCTTGGAAAGAAATGATCTAATTTCAGAAAAAAGAAAGGCAAATCTCAAGAGAGAAACCAGATCACTTCAGCAAGACATTTTCACTTTTATATTTGTATCTTTATCCATGTGTTGACAAGCATGCTTTTCAAGAAGAATAACTTAAATAATTCTGGAATGATTTTACAGGGATGCTTCTGATAATGACAAGATGATAAAGTGATTGGGATCTGCAGGAAGGTAGTGAGATAAGCCTCATTGAACCATATGGAGAAAGTATTGCAATTAAGATTGTCATGATTTTTCCAACTAAACTAGTGCTGTTTGTGCCTCCCCATATGTCTGAAGATTTTTATCATCTTTGACAATGGTAATTGATAGCCAGAGTTAAAATAAGCGCTGAAAGAAAGGTAGTTGGGTGATAATCCAGAGTTTAAGATATCTCCTTTTCTCTATTTGGTCCCTATCAGTGCCGAGAAATATGCCATGGGGACTAAGAGGCTTGTAGGCCGTGGGTATTTTGCAGGCCAGCCTGGCTTGCTGCAAAACATGAAGAGCACATCACTGAGTTTCAGAGTGTGGGAATGTTTGGACATTGTGGGGATTGGAACGTGTGACAGAAACCTTAAGTTTCCACAGGTCAATCGGTCTCATCTTCTGCTCATACTAAAGTCCTGTGAGATGACATTCAACTTCCTAATGCCATTGACAAGGTCAGCCTGGCAAACAGTTATGCTGCTGACCCAATATGGCAACATTCAGGGGTTGGACTCTCAATGCTCCATTCTGTTTGGTAGTCTAAATTCAGAGCTGCAAGAGTTCTAACATTATATTAACTGACCATGTTTTGAGCCCCTTTTATGCCCAGCAGTGTTTTTAAGAGCTTGGCATGCATTAGTTTGACATTCATCTTCACATCTGCCCTTGAGGTCAGTAACATTAAGGAGATGATGGCTATAAAACAGAGAGCCAGTTTACCGTGATCACGTGGAGCCAGATAGGAAATCAGGTCTGATTCCCAGCACCACAGATTTTTTTTCTTGCTAATGGTATTTTTTTTTTGAGATATAATTTACATACAGTAAAATTCATGAAATTTAAAAATACAGCTTAAGGATATTTAATATATGTATATCCTTCTATAACCACTATTAAGCTCAAGATATCGAATATATCTGTCACTTCTGAAAATTCCCCTAAGCTCTTTCTCATCCATACCCTTACCAACTTGCCTCCATCCCACAGGTAAGCACTATTCTGACTTTTATCACCACAGATTCATTTTGTCTGTTCAGGATAAGGAATCTAAATGGGATCATGCATTCTGAAATACTTCACATCTTATTTTGTGTATTAGTCTGCCAAAGGGGTGCTGATGCAAAGTACCAGAAATCTGTTGGCTTTTATAAAGGGTATTTATTTGGGGTAAAATCAAGGCCCTAAAGAGTCCAACTCAAGGTTGCTTTCTCACCAAAGTCAGTTGCCACATGTTGAAGCAAGATGGTCGCTGATCTCTGCCTGGTCTCTCAGGGCTTCCTATATCAGTCTCTGGCATAGGGCTTGCTTCTTTCCAGACCTTCTCAGCTGCTCTGTTCTCTTCAGCTGCAAACTATCAGGCAAATGGCTCATCTCTCCCTGGGGCCCCAGGATCAAATATTACAGAGCGCTCTCTCTCTTCCCATGTGTCTTCTTGAGTGAATGGCCATTTATATCGGCCCATCAAGGGGACAGGGACTCACCCGAGTTACCTCTTACTGATCTAGCCCAATCAGAAGCCCTAAATTGATTTTTAATTGATTTTATCAAGTAAACTGAAATCCTTTGAATTTAATACAATCAAAAAGTATCACACGCATAGGAATAGATTAGTTTACAAACATAATCTTTCTTTCTTTGGGATTCACAAAAATAATCTCAAACTGTCACATTTTGTTGCCTCAACATAATGTTTTTGAGATTCATCCATGTTTTTGCATATATTATTAGCTTGTTTTTTTTTTTTTTTCTTCTAAATGCTATTCCATTGTCTAGATTTACCACAATTCATTCATTTCCTATAGATATACATCTGGGCTGTTTCCAGTTTTTCTCTATTATGATTAAAGCTGCTATTCATATTCTTGGGCAAGTCTTTTTGTGGCCATATCCACTCATTTCTCTGGGGGTATATATATACCTGGGGGTGGAACTGATGGGTCTTAGGTAGATGTATGCTTAAGTTTATTAGGAAGTGCCAGAAATAAACACTGTTAATACCCTAGCTATATGCATCATTCCTGGCCTTTTTTCTCTCATGTATTTACAAATACTAGAGCATATTTTAGTCAAAATGGGATCACCATTTTATATGTTTATCAACACATCATGAAATATGTCATATATATAATTCATATATATATATCATAATTTTAAATGACATTATTCCTTTGTATGGATTTTTGTAGATACAGTTGGCCCTACCCAGATCCACTTTACCTGATCAGTGCACCCAACCCAACCCTTACCTGCTAGTGACTCCCAGTAGCACCTTTTTCCTGAGAATTGCCCTCAAGCTATTGTAGTCTTCTGGCCTTGGAATGCCTGAGAGATTATAGCTCCTCTCTGCCTCGCATGCCCTGGAACCACCTACAGGCAATGACCAAGAAAAATCTTCCTGCCTCAAGGTGGGACAACTCCATGTGTATTAGTCAGGGTTCTCTAGGGAAACAGAATCAACAGGAGATATCTTTAAGTAGTATGAGATTTTATAAAATTGTCTTACATGGGGATGCACAAGTCCAAATTCTGCAGGGAAGGCTGCAAACCAAGGGTTCTGATGAAGGTCCTTGATGAGTTCCCAGGAGACTGTCTGAAGTAGAGATGGGAATTCTGTCTCTGAATGCTGAAATCACTTCCCCTTTTAAGGCCTTCAACTGATTGGATAAGAAGTCACTCATTGTTGAGAACAATCTCCTTAATTGATTGTAGATGTAACCAGCCATCTATACAATCAACTCACTGATGATTAAAGTCCATGAAATGCCCTTGTATTACAATTATCCCAGTGCTTGCTTGACCAGACAACTGGGCACCATTACCTGGCTGCATTGACACATGAACCTAATCATCACACTGTGGTTCCATTATTCTCCAGAGATCCCTATTGGATCAAGAGAGGCAAGATTTCAACTGAACTCACATCTTCCCTAGCTGTTCCCTTATGCCCATTCACATTTCTACTAAGAGCATTCCCTCAAAATATATCTGCACAAGAATTCCCTCTCAGGCTCTGCTTCTAGAGAGCCCAACCTAAGACATGGATGTACCATAATTTGTATAAAGAAATCCCCTATGTTGGCCACTTAGGTTGTGTACAATTTTGCTGTTATAAATAATGTTGAAATGAACATCATTATAGGTAAATAATTTTCTAGGGGTTCATCCAGTCCCATGGTTTTAAATTCTATATAATTCTTAAATTTAGATCTTCAACTGCTTATAAAAGATGAATAGTTTGAAAGCTTCTCAAACTGTGGATAGACAAATAATCTTCATTTTTATTCAGGGCTTCTTCTTCTTCTTCTTTTTTTAACAGAGAATTCCAATGAATAACTGTAGAAGGAATCAGAGAAATAGAAAATCACCATTAAGCAAACACTACAGTAAAAATTGCTCCAGGCAAGATCCACTGATGGATATTAAAATTAGTAGTGTTCATGTCTGAGTTTTTTGTGGACCCCAGAAAATTATGTTCTTAAGCTAACCCATTCCTGCGCATGTGAACCTATTGCATGTGGGATCTTTTGGTTAGATTCAGTCAAGGGACCTTTTGATTAGATCACTTCATTTAAGGCCCTTGATTAGATTGCAGGACCCACGGTGGGTCCTAATCCTTTTACAGGAGTCTTATATAAAGAGAACACAGAGAAAGAAGGCTGCCATTTTTACCCTGCCGCGTGAGAGAGGACTCCAGGTTTACCAACAGCCGCAGAAAGAGAAATCTCAAGAGGCTGAGAGAAAGGCCAGAGGCTGGAATCAGTGGAGTAGTTGAAGCTAAAACAATGAGGCTCCCAAGAGGCTAGGTCCATAGAGCAGTTCAAAGTTGAAAGAGACAGGCCTGGAGGAGGGGAGAGAGAGGAACGGGCCATTATGCTTTGCCATGTACTTGATCGCCCACAGCTGAGCTCCAGGAGAAAGCCTCTTTAGATGACACTGCCATGTGCCTCATCGCCCTCAGCTGCAATTCGGTGAGACAGCATCTCTGATGATGCCTTGATTTGGACATTTTTATAGCCTTGGAATTGTAAGCTTTTACCTTAATAAATTCCTATTATGAAAGCCAACCCATTTCTGGTATATTGCATTGGCAGCCTGTAGGAAACTAAAACAAGTAGGCAAAGGTTTGGGGAAAACAAAGTAATTGTATTGGCTCAAAGTATCTTCCCCAAGGTATTTATTCATTACAAAGGGGAAAACAGTAACTTTATAGTTACTGAGATATTGCTAAGTGATATTCCAATGTATGGATACAGTACAGTGGAGAAAGCTCCAGACACCTAGCCAAGTGATCAAAGTTAACAGCAGTAATTGACACCTTATACCCCATGACATCAGGTACAATAATGACATTGACCCCTTTACATGAAACTTGAGGAAGGTACAATATCACCTTGGGTATCCTTACCAAAAATGCATAATTTCAATCTAATCATGAGAAAACTTCAACTAACTCAAATTGAGGGACATTCTACAAAATAACTGATTAGAACTCTTCAATAGTTTCAAAGGCATGAAAGATAAGGAAAGAATGAGGAAGTGTCTCAAATTGGAGGAAACTGAGGCATGACAACTAAATGCAATGTGGGATACTGGATTGCATCCTGGAATAGAAAAAGGACATTAGTGGGAAAATGGATGAAAATCAAATAAGTTTTGTAGTTCAATTAATAGTATAGTTCCCATGTTAATTTTCTGGTTTTGATAATTCTATGATGTTTATGTAAAATGTTAACATTAGGAGAGGCTAAGGTGAAGAGTATATGGGCTCTCTATACTATTTATGCAGCTTTTCAATAAGTCTAAAATTATTTTAAAATAAAAAGTTAAAAGAAATATTCCCAATATATTTACTTCTCCTTTGGTGCTCTCTTTGATCAAGCCACCTTCCTGACTATCTGAACACTGCAGTAGCCTCATAACTGATTCTACTTTATGCACCTCTACAATCCATTCGCCACTCAGCATGTTCTTTTTTTTTCTTCTGTTTTTCAAAAGTCTAAGTTTTATTTTTAGAGAATCAGCATGTTCTTTTAAAATCATGATGTCACTCGCTTGTTTAAATGGACCCCACCTCCCTTGCTTCCTATTACAATCAGTGTTAACTCCAGTCTCCATCTGTGAGGCAACCTCCCTTTCTCTTGCTCCCTAAACCCCAGTTACATGGGACTGCTTTTTTAAAATTATGAAATATTTCAGGTATTAAAAAAGTGTAGAGGCCAATTAAAGTGAATTCTAATTTTCCCACTCATCTTCATTAAATCTTAACTTTTAGCCATCAGATATGCTGCTTCAAATCATTGTTAAATAGAAATGACATATTAAAACTACAAATGAAAGGCCTTGATCCCTGACCCCATTCCGTTCTATAGGATTATTTTTCCTATAGGTTGTAGGAATGCTCTAAATATGTTCTGGATAGTAATTCTTTCTTGGTTATACAAATTATAAATATTTTTTCTCTGTGGTTTGCATTTCCCCTTTGTTTATGGTATATTTTGTAGTACACAAGTTTCACATTTTTTTCAAATTCAAACTTTATTTCAATTCAAACAATAAAATAACAGACAAAAGGCAGTTTAACAAGTTATGGGAGCATTACTCCAAAAGATTCTGTCCAGGCACTTTTATCTCATCTAATCCTAAAAACAAACTCAATTGTTCTTCCAGTGTTCAGAAAGCTACACAGATGGTTAAATGTCACAGATTGGTTAAATGTCATAATCAAGGTCTCCTTGTTAATGAAGAAAATGAAGAAGAAAAAAATGCTTAATCATATTCATATCTCATAAAACTAAACACCATATTCTTTTTTTATCTTTAGCATTGATATAGTACCTTCTTTGCTTTTGCTACAAAAATATTAAATATTATTGTTAACTATAGTCTATAAATTACATTAGTTATATTTTCCCCATGTATCACTATATTCTTAACAATCTGTAGTAGAAGAACATTCCTATATTTATATTATTAACCACAGGAGTTTTAAAATTTAATGTACTTAAATTTTCTTTATGGTTTGAATTTTTTAGGTCTTGTTTAAAAATCCTTCCTAACTTCAAGATCATATGGACATTCTTTTATATTTTCTCTTAATAGCTTTAAAAATGTATTTTTCTTATGCTTTAATGTCTTTGCCCTTGTGATTTCCTCTAACATCTGCCACCATCTCTCTGCTTGGCTGACACTTTCTTGCCATTCAGCTCTTTGCTCAAATGTTATCTCCTTCTCTATCCACTCAATTGAAAAATCACCACCACACAGTACCTGCTGCTCTCTCAAATTACCCTATTTTATTTTCTTCACAGTTCTTCTCACTCTCCACGATTATCTTGTTCATCAATTTTGTTTGCTTGTTTATGTTTCCTCTAAACCAGATGCAAGTTCCATGAGAACTGTGGTCTTTATCTTGTTCATCACAGTGTCCCCAATGTTTAGAAGAGAACTGTCACAGGTAGTTTCCAGGGAGCAGACTCTGAGACCGAGTTTAGCGTTCTGGTTGCTTATTAGAGCGCACCCTTTAGATCAACACCTAAGAAATGAGGAAAGCAAAATAGAACAGAGGGAGAGCTGCAACACAGGCCGGACACCATGGAGAGCTCTGGAAGTAAAATGGCCTGTCGTGATTCTCCTCAGGCCTGTGGTAGGTAGAAATATGTACCCTAATGGAAGATATGTTCATAGCCTTAATCCGCGTGTGAGTTTATTTGCAGGACTTTCCGAAGATGTTCATTTCAGCGAAGGTGCAGCCCAGCTGAATGAGTCTTACTCCGGACTACTGGAGGCCTTATAAAAAGAAGGAACCGGAAATCAGGGGTCAGAGAAAATCACAGGGAGGAGCGAAAAGCCGGAAGTCAGCGATAACCGGAACTGCAGACACCAGGAGACAACGATTGCCCTGAAATGGTAGATGCAGTTGCGAACCAAGGAGCCCCAGGGATTGCGGCCAGCCAGCGCCGGAACACTACTGACTTTGGGGGAAAAGCATGGCCTTGCAGATGCCTTGATTTTAGACTTCTAGCCTCCAAAACTGTGAGTCAGTGATGCTTCTTGGTTAAACCAGCCCATTGTATAAAAGCCCTGTCTTAATTTGCCCGGCAGCTAGCCCTTCCCTGAAGGAGGCTCTGGGCAGCTCATGTCTGTCCATCACAAGTGCCTGACATGTAGATTAGCACGTAAATATTTGTTAACTGCGTCTTTCCACCTATCTGGAATGTTTTCCTGAGTAAAAAGTCGAATTTCTGGGTTAGAGCATTTAAAACGTTTTAATGTGAATACTGAAAAAAAATCGTTCTAGAAATTTAGTATATTTTATGGGGCGTATACATTCTTCCTTCTTCCCTGTAGCCCAGCCACACACTCCCTTTCTCTTCTGGGCTTATTCCACAAAGGACATTGTTTACTCTTTTGCTGGTATTTATTTTTCTCAACGTTTAAATGCTTGTTAGTGAAGATCTATGTTTTTATTGTTATTCATAATTTCTACCTTGGATACTTAGAAAGGCATTTCCCAGTGAAGATTATTTGTTTTCTTATGGTGTTTTTATAATTTCATTTTGCAATTATTTCTTTCATTTATCAGTAACTGACTTTGTATGGAATGAGGAAAGACCTATACTTTTTTTCCTAAATTGTCTTAAATGAATAATTATTTATTTATGATTCAAACTCAATTTTTTGTATTTGGTGAGCTCTGGAAATAACTGCTGGTAAAAAAAAGTATGAGGAACTACTTATTTTGCTGAGTAAAGATAATATTTTAAAGAAAAGATTACATTATTGTGTTATTGGGATGCTGAGAAAGTTACAGTACACCTTCTCTGACTCAAATTTTCCTATATGAAGGGCATAATTAATTCTGTAAAGCTTTTTTCCCCCCCAGTAATTAATGATTTCAGTATCTAGTTCATGTTCAGTGCAAAAATTCAAGGAAGTCTACATGTTTTAACTCCCTGCTGAATAATGGCTTGCATAAATTAGAGCCAGAGTTCTTATTTATCCAGTTCTCTGTTTCACATTGTAGTTTGAAATCCCAAGAATGAAGACTTTATTATAGAGTTTCCTGTTCTGATTGTGGTTTGATTAGAAATGTCCCTGAAAATTGGACCGTGTAGGAGGATCCAAAAATTTCTATCATCGGATAAAAATAGCAATAGCTCAGGAACATAAAAATAAAACCACAAAACATCATCTGAGTTTTTTTTAACATCTCTGTAGATATGTTTTAGACTGGGAATGAGATTTCAGAACAACTTCATTATTTTTTAATTTTGAATTGAAATTAATTAGCTTTTATTCTGATATATTAATAAGGAATGGACACTGTAATAAACACCAGCTGTAGCTTTGTGTGCTTGTGAGATTTTTCTACCATATTAGAGAAAAAAGAAAATGAATTTCACTTTTGATCCAGCAGGGGGAAACAGGTTGGTATTGATTTCTCCCTTTTGGAAGATGTGATCTTATCACCCCTCAAATCATATGGGGTTTCAATTTTGGGTTTACCCTCTGTCTAGTGCCCTGGAACCTAAATCATTGTCTTGTTCATTATAGGTCTACCTTTTGGCTTTGTTATGTTTTTATGTGTATTCATTGCTCTGTTTTATGTTTAACAAATATTTATTAAATATTGGTTACAGGTTTTGTGCCAAGCTCTGAGGGGTGAGGTAGGGTAGGGCATTACATTAAGCATCAGGGAAACTGAGGTGAACTAGATATTGTTTCTTTTCTTAGAGAGCTTATACATCTATGTATACATGTGACTTACATGTCTATATGCCTATTTTACAAAAGTTTCAGGAACACATTAATTTTAGGTATTTGTCTTTTCAAAAGGAAGGAGGGAATAAACGTTTTAATTACTTTTGATCTTCTGTGTTAATCCATTAAGAAATATTTATTAAGTAAAAATCACTGCAAATCCCTAAAAATAAAATATTCAAAGTAAAACATACTTCCAGTGATCTGACCTAAGTAACAATGTGTTAATAAATTATTATCCTGGATTTAGTCTGAGGGAACCAAAGAATGTTTGATTTTTCTCTGGAAGAAATCCAGCTTTAAAGAAATTCAGTTTGGGTGAATTTTCCCTTTGACATCTGAATGGCCATGATAGATGCTACTGCTGCCACAGTGATATCTGGTTCCATTCCATTGTGGAGCACACCCTGGGGACTGTACTTTCCTGACTGCTTGAAGTTAGGAGAGTCCATAAGTCTAGTTCCGGCCAGTGGGTTGAGGATCCTTTTCCACCTGAGATTTTTCATAAATGCCAGTAAGAGACCCTGCAGCTCTGCTGTTCCCCCACAGGTCAAATGCAGACATAAGTAGTGAGACCCAGGCTCCGTTAGCATGTGCCCCCCCGAATGACAGCTCGGCAGGGTCCTGCCACCCCCCACCGACTGCCACCCATTCCTGTGTTGGACATGTAATGTGAGTGAAAAATAAACCTTTGCTGTTTTAAGCCACTGAGATTCGGGGGCATGGGTTTCCCACAGCATAACCTAGCCTATGCTGAATATCACAGTAAGCAACTTCAGCTCTTGACCGGCACTGGCTTCCCAAAAGATCAAAACAGTCTCTAAGTATCCAATTTCTCTATTGTGACAGATTTTCATGCTGCTGCCACTTTTAATGGACAGTAGAACTTTCTTTTAGAACAGAAAGACAACATTGTAGGGCAGATTACATGAAATGCCTGGAGAATGAGATCCTTCTTTGATTTCTAAAGACTGTGTGTATTTAGTGCCAAATATCCAGATGACAAATTCAATCAAATATTCATGTGTTTGCAAATAGAATCTGTATGCTTGATAGCAGGCAAGACATCTGGTTGACTGCTGGAATTGGGAACTTTTTCATTGGACAGTTAGCACTATCCACAAACTGGCCTAAAGTCAAGGATTCGGTATCAGTTTGGGTATAGAAATTCTCTGTTTCGTGAAGTGAACCCATGATAGACTTATGCAGAAGCAAGACTAGATATTTTGTTAAATGCTTGTAGCTATAGAAATGGGAGAAGATTTTCCACCTAAAAGATATCCTTTAAAAATCCACCATTAGTAATATGCACCTTTCTTTCTTTAAATAAATATTTCCCCTTTTAAAATGCACATATGGCTGAGGGCAGTCACAGTAGTTTGGATAGCAGTCATTTATATACTTAACAAAGAGCTGAAGAGATGATGAACTGGATTTAAGATTTGAATAAGATTTAGATAAGCTGGAACAAACTCTGTTTTAGTTTGCTAGGGCTGCTGTAACAAATAGCACACACTGGTTTGCTTAAACAAGAGGGAATTATTTTTTTTGGTCTCAGTTTGGGAGGCGAGAAGTCCAAAGTCAGGGTATCAATAGGCCATGCTTTCTCCAAAGTCTGCTGTGTTCTGGTGTGGTAGCTTGCTGACAGTCAGTCTTTGCCTCTGTCACATGACAGTTGTTCTCCCTCCGTTTCCTCCTGTGGCTTTTACTCCTCCTGCTTTGTCGCCTGTATCTGTCTAGTTTGCTCTCCTTATAAGGACTCCAGTCATATTGGATATAGGCCCACCCTGATTAATTTGGCTTCATCTTTTTTTAAAATATATTTTTATTAGAGAAGTTTTGGATTTACAAAACAACCCTGCATATGTGTGGAAATCCCATACAATACCTCTCCACCAACACACTACATTGTTGTGGAACATTTGTTACAGATTATGAGATAATATCATCAGACTCTTACCACTGACTATGGTGTATAGTGTACATTTGGTATTTTTTTTCCACACTCCCTATTATTAACACAGCACATCTTTGGAATGATGCAAGAATATTACAGTATTGCTGTTAACTATAGTCCATAGGTTACATTAATTGTATTTTTTCCATACATCTTCACATTCTTACCACCTTGGAATAGTGATGTACATTAATTTGTTCTAGTTTATAGGACATTCTTATATTTGTACTGTTAACCACAATTCTCATCCATCTTTGGGTTCGCTATGTTATTCAATCCCTAGATCTTTCTCTAGCTTTCTTTCATTTGATATTTATATCCCTAGACTACCCTTTTCAGCCACAATCCCATTTATAAACCACCTGTGTTTGTTCTACTCACTATAATGTGTTACCATCAACTTTATCCATTTCCACACTTTTACAGTCAAAAAACTTCTACATATATTAAGCATCGGTACCCCTTCTCAGCCCTCCTATCTCTTAATAACCTATACTCTAGGTTTTAATTCCATGTGTTTATTCTTTGTATTTAGTTCATATTAGTAAGACCATGCAATATTTTTTCTTTTGTGTCTGGCTTATTTCACTTAGCATAATGTCTTCAAGGTTCATCCATGTTATCATAGGTGTCCCAATGTCATTTCTTCCTACTGCACCATAGTATTCCACTGTAGGTGTATACCACATTTTGTTTATTCATTCATCATTTGATGGACATGTGGGTTGTTTCCATCTTTTGGCAATTGTGAATAACGTCACTATGCCCGTCGGTGTGCAAATGTCTATTCATATCACTGTTTTCAGTTCTTCTGGATAATTCCTAGTAGAGGAATTGCTGGATCATATGGCAGTTCCATATTTAGCTTTCTAAGGAACTGCCAAACTGTCTTCCACAGAGGCTGCACCCATTTTGCATTCCCACCAACAGTGAAGGAGCATTCTTATTTCTCCAGATCCTCTCCAGCACTGTTTTCTGTTTTATTTATTTATTTATTTTTTAAAAATAATGACCATTCTATGCAGTGTGAGCTGATATCTCATTATCATTTTGATTTGCATTTCCCTAATAGCTAGTGATATTGAACATTTTTTCATGTGCTTTTTGGCCATTTGTATTTCCTCTTTGGAGAAATGTCTATTTAAGTCTTTTCCTCATTTTTAAATTGGATTGCTTATTCTTTTATTGTTGAGTTGTATGATCTCTTTATATGGAATGGAAATTAAACCGT
>JAQZBX010012630.1:0-40954 GCA_029593785.1 Cabassous unicinctus | reverse complement strand
TCCGTTCTTTGCCTTGACTTTTACATTCAATTCCCCACCCACCAGTGGGTGGGGCTCAATACCCTACTGACTGACATGGCCCAGTAAACGCCCTAATCATAATTCAATCATGCCCAGATTAACAGATCAGATTACAGGCATGATCCAATTATATTTTTGGAATTCATAATTACATCAAATTCCCCAACGGTTACAGGGTGGGAGATGTGAAAATGGGTCCTAGTACCAAGGACTGGTTTTGACTGCCACTTAGGAAATCTTGCATTGGTGGTCTACACCTTCTGTTAGAACTGTTGATGGGAGATTACTTATTACCTATTGTTCTCAGCTTTAACCCAAATACTGAAACACTAAAAATTTCAATTAATATCTTCTTACATTCTATATCATTATTTTATTTATGTCTATTTACAGGTTTATTATCTGTCTTCTCTGGAATGAAATCTCCATGAAGGTAATGACCTTCTCAGTTTCGTTCACTGGAAGTCAAAGCAAGTGCCTAGCACATAGTAGGGACTTGATAAATAAATATGTGTTGAGTTAATAGAGGAGGCCAGCTGAATACAAGGAGAAGGGTAAGACCCTGTTGTGGCCTTGAAGGTGTGGACTTGACAGAAGAGGCCTAAGTCACAATGTTTGATGGAGTAGCACATGCTTAACCACGAAGAAACATTCATTATTGTTAGAGGAAAGGAGGGTTATCATGATGGAGGGGTCAGGAAAGACTTTAAAGGGAGCATGCCTTGAATTAGGGGGAACTTTATGTGTGAGATTTGGAGAGATGGAACCCAGAAAACACCATTTGGCTCATACACTTGACATAAGACTCACCTACACTTACTAGAGCCATCTGTCTTGATTCTCCCACTTCCCCAGTAGAACACTTACAGCATGCAAATAGCTGCTGGCAGCGCTCCCAGCTCCCCACCAGCACCAAACAAGGAGGGAAAAGGAGAAGGTGGTATTTTGGGGATCTAAATCCTGAATCTCATTTAATCCACTCATTTGTATGGCATGTGCATTTCATTCTCTTGGGCTGTGGATCACTCACTGCTTGTATTTCCGCCCTCCCCCAAATTATTTTTACTCTTTTTCATCCTCTGTCACTGTTTCAGGCTTCTCCTGGATTTTAAGCTTCTGCTTATTGAATGGGGGCGAGAGTGTATTCAAGTTTGTAAAAATGCACAAAGAAGGGATTTGCGATGTATGGCAGTCTTCACTGTATTCTAGGGATGTTTGATCCACACAGCCTGTGAACTCAAGCTCACATCCTTGAGTGTATGGAAGCTAGTGCTCATTGTGTCTTCAGCGTTTAGACACTTGAAGACAAATCAAGTAAAACCACAGAAACATGGAATCTCAGCATTAGAGAAGACCTTTAAATTCCATCTTATGTTAAAGGTTAAATTTATCTCTTGGTGACATGAGTCTGTAATTTAGGATAATTCCGTGGTGAGCCTTTTAGTTGAAGAAGGCAAGCCCTCTTACCCCTTCCCCATCCTACTCCAGGCACATGTCAGATGGGTAAAGGTGAGAAATAGAGACCAGGAGGTATTTGAGCAAGGAAATAAGGCAGACTTTTGAATTTCCAATGGCAGAGTAGAAAAGATGTTATCAGGGACCCGGGAACCTAGCGAGGGGAAGATTCAGAAACCTGAATGATGTCGCCGGCTACTGAGGCAAATGAAGAAGCAACAATTTCTGTGGCAGGCAACATACAGTGTGTCTAGGGGTTTGATATCTTGATTTTTGATTTGAAGCTGTTTCCTATTTTTTGTTCTAATTGCCCTCCTATATGGCCAAAACATCAGTAAAAACCCGCTGCACACAATTGTGTTGTGTTAGTTGAAAGAATCAGTGTGGAAGGGTGTTCTGTGTGGGGAAGTGATCAGGAAAGAAGGGGTGGCAGCCACAGGGGCCAGAGGGTCCAACTGGCACAGGCGAGGGAGCAGGCTTCAGGGTGAACTGAGTCACAGGTAGCCGTGAAGCGGAGATAAAAACTACCTTGAACTTCATTTGCTAGAGGAAGGCGACCCTTGAGGAGGGAGAATAGGCAGGTTCTTGATTTAGAGTTCACCTTATCGATGAATTCCATCACTGAAAAACTCATACATTTGATGAAGTGCGTTCTTGATTGTTACCCATATCATTGACGCAGAGGACCGTCAGGAGGAGGCTGCAGCTCTGTGGGGCTTTACCCCAGAGACCACCTTTAGAGACATGCCTCTGTCTGCCAGTCAGCATCCTCCGGGTCCTGGTATCCAGCTTGTTACAAACCTGCCAAACTGTGTGTACCTTCAGGGGGCCCACACTTCTCCAATTTCCCCAGAAGCAAATTTTGACGTGCCTTGTCAGAAGTATCTGGAAACCAGATATATCACGTCTGATGGGTTTCATTACTTTCTCAACTAGGAGCATCATCTGAAGAGGGAATAGGTCGATCAGATATGCCTGATTTTTCATAAACATGCTGCTTCCCTTTGGCTGTGCTGGGTGTGCTAAAGGATAACAAACCTGTTTTCTAGTAGACTTTTCCCTGTCTGAGCAGGAAGCGGTTGCGGTGATGGATCATCTAATCCCACAGCCTCATTTTGCTGGAGACCCTGAGCCTCGACTGGGCCAAAGTCACATAGCTAGTGAAAGTAGGGGATTGCATTTAGCTAGTAATAGACATCGCCTTTCATGGTTTCTAGTACACTTTTTTTTTTTTTCCGAGATGTACACATAGTTTGTAGCTCTGCTGAAATCTTTTTATTTTGTTTTTCAAAATGTACACATTCTCTTATGCCAACTAAACTCCTCTAGGAACAGGTACTTCATCTGTTATTATTTGAAATGTGTTCCCTCTTGGTACTCTGCACCAAGGAACTTTGCAGAGGACATTGAGTCCTTGTGAATCTATATTCAACTGAAATTATTTAAGCTTTTCCTTCCAAGTGACTGTAATTCTTGAGTTCTGTGATGATGGACTAAGTTGTTTCAGAGCAACATTTCTGCTGAGCAAGCAAACACCCTCTTGAAGGCACAGTTGAGGTGAGCAAAGCAGGGCAAACCTGTGGGTCCAAGACCTGGGAGAGGAGGGCAGCCAGGAGGTTAGCAGCTTTCTTCCTCATTCCAAAGTGGCAACAAAGAGGCCGAGAAGTCAGTAGAACTTTGATAGACTTGAGGGGCTGGGTCTTCTGGTTGGGATCTCATGGGGCTATACTCTACACACACTCAGTGGGGGTGCTTCAGGGGAAATGTGGTAATGTCTAGAGAAATTTTTGGTTGTCACACCTGAGGGGGAGCTACTGGCATCTATTGGTAGGGGCCAGTGATGTTGCTAAACATCCTACAACGAACAGGGCAGCCCCCTACAACAAAGAATTATTGGTTCAAAAAGTCATTAGTGCCAATGCCGAGAAAGCCGAGTAGGAAACCTTTCCTAAGAGTAAGGGAGAACTGGAAATAGACCAGCCCTCAGGAAGCCTGAATCCCAGCTTCAGATCGTCTAACTCCTGGAAATCTCTGATTGGATTTGCAGCCTAGCTGCCAGACAGAAGCAAAAGCAAATACTCTCTGGAGCAGGAAAACATTACTCAGAGTCTCAAATATACGCCAACAATCACACATGGGGTGGGGGAGGGGGTAAAAGGAGTTAAAGGATCCTTGCATTGTCCATTGGAAAAATGTTAATTTATATTAGACTTTAATAAGTTAAGGATGCCTGTTGTAGTCTTTAGAGTAACCTCTGAAAGAGTAGGGAAGGAAATGGAACACTTAATATTTGAAAGAAGGTAGGACTCGAAAGGAAATAGAAAACAAATAACAAGATGGTGGAATTAACCCCAAGTATATCAGTGATCACACTAAACGAAACCTGCTATTCCCATTTCAGGGCAAAGATTGTCAAACGGAGTAAAAGAGACAAAACTCAACTAAAAGACTAGATTCTTTTCAAACACCCTGACTTTGGAAAGCAAATTCTCACAGAAGAATAATATTTATAATATCTAGCACTATACTGAGTGATTTCTGTTTTAAGCCCTTTATATATATATTATCATTTAGCCATTTAGCCATGCTAGTATTTTAATTTTCTTAAAGATGAGGAAACTGTGGCATTGGGAAGTTAAGCAACTTGCCCAATGTCACATGGGTAGTTAATGGTAAAACAAGGAGTAATTCTAAATCTTCTGGCTCCAAGACTCATGTTTTTTTATCAACACTGTTAAATCTAACAGATGTTAGTTAGGACTGTTTTGTATTTTTTGGCATTTCTGTGAGAGTCTCAACTGATGATTGTTTTGCCCCCAAAAATAAGTAAACTATATTTTTCAGAAGACATTCCCTGCATTTTTGGTTAAGATACTATGACATAACACTCTCACTATCCCTTCATACTCTTTTTAACCACCTTTTCATTTGGGATTTGTTGGTTGCAAGCAACAGGAATGGGTTCTTTTTTGCTTTCAGCACAAAAGGAAATGTACTGAAAGGGTATGGAGGAGTTCATAGAATTGATTAAAGGTTTGGAGAAGCAGGCTGTGCAACCAAGGCATCTCTGGAGGGAGATGGAGTATACAGGTGGCAGGAACTACTCAACAGCCTTATTTGGAAATTACACTGGGGCACATGAGCTTCAGCCATTTTTTTTTTCCTGTCACTATGCTCAAGGTTCGAATTCTAGCAAGGGAGCTTCCAATTGGCCTAACTTGAGTCAGATGCCCTTTGGAAGAGCACGGGACATTCCAACTGACATTCCCACCAGATGTTTTCAGTGGAAAAGTACTATCCAAAAGATAATATGGCTGTAATTACCATAGGGAAATGAAATAGATGCTGGGCAGCCAAGAGAAGCATACATCCACTGTAGTTTTAAAGTATTCCAAGAAGATCTGCTATGATTACTGATTTTTCAGGAAAGAAGTTTAATAATGGAGGAGTTGGTATATGGGGCGGGAGGAGACTAGGAAGAATATAATAAGATAAAAGTAATTTTCTTTGAGTTGTGGGATTAGAATTAGTTCCTTTATTTTCTGTTGTTTTTTTTCCTATGGTGTGCAATTATTACTTTTTAAATAAAAACTAAACTCTATCTTTTAAGATGAGTGGAATGAGGGAGGATCCCTTTTGATGATCTGAGAACATAATTACTAGTTACTCTATGCTAACAACAGGAGCATATGTTCCTCTTAAAATGCAACAACCATCTCATATATTAAACTCTAAACAGGAAAAAAAAAAAAAGGCCAAAAAAAAAAAAATATGCAATTTGTAAGGGACTTGTGCTTTTGGATTGGGTGCAGAAGGAAGCAATTTCCTCCATTTTCTGCCTGAGCATCCTTTTGCACTTTGATATTTGTTTCACCAATAAGGTGTTTCATTATTTCTCCCACATAAAGAGCCTGTGCTATTATGAGATGCTGTTGAAGACTCTGGTTTGCCCAGATGTGTCTCCACACAAACAGCTTTTCCTTACAGTGAATGAGACCTGTGGGGAATATGGGACTTATGGGGAGAGGTGATCCTTTTGCAAAGTTTGGACAAAGAGAAAACTAGAACTGGTTGCCCTGTGGAGATTATAGAACACACTTTTTCTTCATTATTAGGTCATTGCACCTCTGTGTTATGCTTGGGAGAATCATCATCTAATTCCAAGCCTAAGGCTGGGTCATCAGATAAACTGTCTTTTCCTGACCCCTCTCCTAGCTTCTTGTACCAGTTTTCATGATCAAATTTCTCTGCTCCCTTGGACCAGCTGAAAAGCAGTTATGAGATCTCTCCATCATTTGCCAGCTTGCTGGGTTCTTCCTCTTCTGAACTTTTCTTATTTATTTATTTTTAATTTGTTTTCTATCTATCTATCTATCTATCTATCTATCTATCTATCTATCTATCTATCTATCTATCTTTTTTCCCTCTCAATATTTCTTTTCCTTTTCCCTACAACCTTTTGTATCTCTAGGGATTTCTGTTTGTGCCTATGGGCTGTTCTCTTTCTATTTAATTCTTAAAACCCAATCTGGCATTTTATTTTAGTCCATCCATCTATCCAATTGACCACTGCTGAAACTAGGAAGTTTAATCAGTCCCAGGGGCTGGATGCTTTGGCTTTGGTTCTGCCCCATGTCGATTTGTTTGTGGTCTGTTATCTTCTGTTTCCCATAATGCTCCAGAAGAACTGCCTGTTCAGGGCTTGGATTGTGCTTTCTCTTCTCCTGCCAATAGGCCCTGTTCCCAAACCCAGATCAGAAAAGATAGGACATTTTAAAAAAATATGAGTCTGTGCTATCTTGGCATTTCTTTTTCAATAGCAGATTTCTTGTGCTTTAATAATTCCAGAGTAAAAGCACAAATTGTTAAGGGAATGGAGGGGAGTTCAGTTGGAGATAAAAACTTTTGCCTTTGAGCCCCATCGCTGCTCTAGGTTACCCCCTCCTATCTTTTCTCACTGTACTGAAACTGTCTGTTTACACGTCTGACTCACCCTCCAGAGAGAGGGCTCCTGGAGGCCAGGAACTCTGCTTCCCAGGTCTTAGTGCCAGTAGGTGTTCAACAAATAAATGGATTAAAGATCTTTCTGTAAGCCTGAAGATTTGTTTTCAAGCCTAGCCACCCACTGAATATGTCCTGAGAAGCTATCATTCAACTGATTCAAGCTGAGAAGAGCAAAGATGAGGCAGAGGCAGGCAGAGAAGAGGGTTGGTGGGAGAAGTGGGATGGAAGGAGGAGGGCAGCACATACTCCCCCAGAAGTCAGGCCTGGAATTCAAGCTGCTGAAATAGTAACCTGAGTGAGCGATCCCTTAAGTCCTCCCTTCTCAGAGGACCTGATCACTTCCTTCCATCTCTCCACTTTCATGGATAATAAAATTGGTAATAGTGAGGATAATAGCTAATAATTGATAATAATACCTCATTGCCAAAACTGTTCTAAATGCTTTACATTGACTAACCTTCTAACAGTCTGAGGAGGTGCGTCCTGTTATTAGCAGCCCCATTTTACAGATAGGGAAACAGAGGGTGAACAACTTGCTCAAGATCACACAGCTGGGAAATTGTAGAGCAGAAATTATGAAATTATGAACCCATAATCCACCACACTCTCTGGTGATCCCCAAATGTCAGATATCCTGAAATGTCTCCAGGACAAATTGTCTTCTGAGAGTCAACTGATGGTGGTCTCCCTGGGATAACTACACTCTGACACTTGGGTCCCAGCTTTGTGGTCCCACAGATTATCTACAACTGCCCATGGTGCAACTGAAAGAGGGCCCAGGGAGCTGGAGGGAGGGAAGGAAGGAACGTAGTTCCTCACAAACCTGCTTCTTCTCCTCCTCCATCCATAGTTTTCCTCACTCAGCAAAAGGCACCTCTTTCCAACTGGAACAGGAACTTGTGAAATTTCCTTGATTCTTCCATCCCACACCATGCCATCATGGCTTCCTCTCTTGACCTCCTAGCAGTGCTCATGACCCCCTTGCTAAGACTGCCACTGTCCATATTCAGATTCTCTTTTCTAACTGGTGTCCCTGCCAGTTGGACTAAGGTCTAGCCCTGGGCTCCCCAAACTCCTTGATGTATAGACTGCTGGACTCATGCCCACCTGGGTTCTGATTCAGTAGGTCTGGGGTAGGGCTTGAGAATTTGCATTTCTAACCAGTTCTCAGGTGTCGCTGAGGCTGCTGACCTGGAACTGACAGCACTTGGAGAACCATTGTGCTAACTTATTCTCTACGTGGCTTCCAGAGAAACCACCTGAAGTGCAGCCCGGGAACTCCAAAGCTCTGAACCTGGCAATGGCTTCCCATTGCCCTCAAGGGGAAATCCAAGCTGCATAACATGGGAAACAGCTTATGTCTTCAGCCCCTTTGTCTTGTAAGCTATATTCCTATAACACAGAGCTGCTCATTGCGTTGACTCCCCCCCGGTCCCACCCCATGCATCCAAGACCATGCTGTTTCTCACTTTCTCCAAAGGGCTAGGAACATAATACATGGCAGTGATTGTTGACTTGTAGGGTTAGAGCTGACGTCCGCAGAGGCACTATTGGGGTGAGGTCCCACCACTTCCTTTAGGGTTACTGCAGTCCTTTTGCTGGCTTGGCTGCTTTCTTACTCCCACAGGCAGTTTGCTGGTTGTTCCTTGGCTTCATCTTTATTCTCATCCAGGCTGGGCTGGCCCTCCCTTTTCCTGGCCCTTTACCCTTTGGATCTGACTTCTTTACACGTGCACATGGGGCCATCTGAGACAGATTAAATGTCAGCTTTGTGGTGGGCAGCTTCCTTCAGGGACTCCTGCTAATGATGTTATTGATCCAATGAGTAATCATGGCTGGATAGGATCGGCTTTTCTGCAGCCTGTGTCCCAGGCTCTTTGAGGGGGAAACTCCCTGCTAATTGCCCAAGTGATTATTTTCACTGTCTCGTGTGCTCTTTTGCTGCCAACGCAGCAGGAGAAGGGAATGCGGCACTGGAGGAGAGGACACGTGGTATGCTTGAAGGCATTGCAGTTGCATTGTTGCTCCTTGATTTGTTCTTATCTTAAAATCCAGCTCAATATTCTACACTTTGGAATGGAACAAAAGTTCCCAAAGAAACCTGAATGTCTCACCGATTAGATTCTCCCTTCTTCTGCCCAGTCATCTATCAAATCCTTGTGTTTCCTCATAGGCTCTTATTCCCTCTGCGATGGAATAAGAACTTTGGAGTACACAAACTCTAAGGACTTGTCCTTAAAAGTCCTGAATCCTGTCATTATGGGAATTTTGGCTGTTCCTAATTAACCTTGACCTTGTTCTCTCTGCAGCCTCAGGCTAAGCCTGAGACATGAACTGAAAAAAATACAGGATATATTACAGCTGGATAGAGGGAGAGTTACAGGCTCTTATGAAAGTTTGGGTTCAGCAAATATTTGTTGAGCCCCCTACCATATGCCATTTCCTGTGCTAGATTTTACCCAGCTTCCAATATTCTGTCTTAAATCCTGTCTTGCACCAAGATGGCCATGAAAATAAGTAAATAAATACAACAATTAAATAGATAACTAGATTCTATTTGTCTTCATGATCCTCCATAACCATCTGCTTTCTTTGTTATAGATTAATTGAATTCATGAGTTTGATTTAGTTTCTTGGGTCCTTGGTTTTCTCTGACTGCCCAATTTAAAAATATGTGTTTTGACTGAAGACAGTTCACAAGGCTGTCCTGTTTAAAACCTTACTTAAACTAAGGCAAGAAGCTCAAATAACAGAGATTCTAGAATCTACCCACAGTGGCTCAACCCAAGTCCATTGTAAAGCTAGTTGTTTGTGAGACTTTCTGCTGCACAAATAGAGTCCCCTGGGGACAGAGACAAGGTTGCACACTTCTTTGGCAGGTCATTGCTGGACAGAGTCAGTGCTCAATAAAGTCTGGTTGAATTTGAGGGTCCTTCTTTTCCACCCAAAGTATCTCCTGGGATATAACAGGAAAGGGATCAAGTACAAATTTAAACCAAGCAAAAAAAAAAAAAAAAGGCAAGGCAGAATGTTCTTCCTAGGTCTTTCACCTGCTGCCCTGTCCCTATGCACTTCTCTAAGTCCAAGGGCTACAGTTTCCATCCTCTCTCCCCATCTTTTATAGCTTCCTCCTGCCCCAGGTTTGCTGGTGGTAGCTGCCCCTATGTTATCAGCACTGATTGTGTGCTACAACCTTCTTGATCTTGATGTCTCTACCTTTTAAATCATAGAGACTTTGGATTTGAAGAAAGTCCACGAACTTGGAACTCTTGCTTGCAACTTTTGAATTCCAGTGGCACTCAACTACAAGACCTCGGGAGTAGTTGGTCAGTAGTATTTAACCTTAACAAAGAACTGCTGTTTAGGTTGTTTATTCCCTTCCTATTAAATATTACAATTCAATAGTCACCCACTTTCTAAAGCTTACCCTATTATCACTCTCAATGTGTTCTATACGGGGTAAAGGGAAAAGTGGAATGTGTGAATGACATTTTTGCATTACAGTGCATGTTACATAATAGTTAATTTTCCTTTCTAGCTGAAAAAGGTATTATCCTAAGTTATGGACTTTCTATAGAGTTTTGAACATACATCCATGAACATGGATGGGAAGAGAATTGTACCATTACGTTCACTAATTTCAAACCGAAATTTAAGACATCCTTCAATGAGGAATGTAAGTAACAAACCACAGTGGTTTTAGTGGCACCTGTGACTTCATTATCAGACATATTTTTATATCCTCTTCCAATTGTGGTAGTTCCCTGAAATATCATATATGCTCTTTTACTATGTCATTTAGACCCACCACTTATGATTTAAGATATTAATAAAGAAGCACATATATTACTTAATCAACATATTTATGATTTTAAATATTTTGCTATCAGTATTTCATGGAGTTGGTTTCTTTTGTAAGAAAATGCATTTTATCTATTTAAAAACATTATTCTGAAAATGGCTCCATAGGCTTCACCAGATTGCCAAAGGAATCTTGGCATAAAGAAGACTAAGAACCATTTTTCTGACAACATTCTTCTGTTCTTTATGTTACTTATACATTTCTTGTTCTATGCTTTCCTCTTTAATGTGGCTTAAGATGTCTAAATACTTCCTTCCCTTTCTTTCTCTCTCTCAGTAAAAACAATATATGGACATAAAAAGTCTCAGAAATAGAGAAAAATATAGTTATTACCTGGGTATCTCCACTGTCAACATCTTGGTGAACTTCTGAGTAGTATTTATTTTTATGCATAAATTTTTGTTTTTAAATATTACTGTAATCAAATAGCAAATTCCTATTTTTGTATCATACTTAATCCATATATATATTTTAACTAATGAAATATTGTGTGACATCTTAGCTTGAGTTTGGCTCTTCTGTTAACAAGGTTAAGGATTATATGGTTGCTTTTATGTTCGGAAGTATAACCTTCTCTCTTTCAATTGCCTTTTTTTTTTTAAAAGAGGTATTGGGGATTGAACCCAGGACCTTGTACATGGAATGCAGGTGCTCAACCCTTGAGCTACATCCACCCCCCTGTCTTTGGTTTTTGAAGTTAGATAAGTGCACTATTCTTGCAATGTACCTGCCTTCTTTAGCCCGTCCATTCTTAGTTTATATGTAGTTTAGGCCCTTGCGTATTTAACTCTAATTTAAATAATGCCTTCATCATTCTCATAGGATAAACTCTGGGGTGAAAAGCAGTGGGGACTTTGAATTAATAATTGTTTAATAAGAAGGGCCTTTGGCTCTTCAAATACATTATCTGATCCCCAATCTCAGATAACCAGGCTCTAGGGCTCTGGACCAGGCTTTCTATGATATGGAAACTTAGTTCAGCCATGGGGTAGGGAGGGTCAAATCATCTCTCTTGAAGCGTCACTGCATGGAACTTAAGGATGGAGGTAGAAGGCATTTCAGGGACATGATGAATTGAAACAAACCACTGATATAATTGCCAATTACCAAGAAGCTAGGCCAACAGGGGGATGGGAAAATCATATACTTTGGAATCCAAACTTTATGAAGCTCAGTTTTCCCAACCAAAAAAATAAGGTAATATTAACACTCATGCTTTAGAGCTGGTGTGTGAATCAAATGAGATAATACACATAAAAGTTATCTATGACTATATTTTATTATTTATAATTAACTGGTCAGTTGATATAAAAATGAACATGGAGAGTGTTTGGATGCAGTGTTACAACCTAATCAAACAGCCCCTCATCTGAGAAGACTTCCAAAACCCACCAGATGATTGGTTGTCCCGTTTTTCTATTTCTACCATCCAGCACAGTACCTGGTATATAGTCAATACTCATAAAGTTAATGAGTAATGATGGGAAGTAATAATGCAATTTACAACCTGGCAGAGGAGAGAAGATGTGCAAATACTATTCTAGCAATGTAGAGGAGACTTCATTACCAATGGCTTGGGATGGCTGAGAAAGAAGAGATTGATTGCACCTGTAGGAAGAGTTCAGAGAAGGCTTCTTGCGGGAGGCAGAATTTAAGCTTCGCTTTGAATGACATTTTCATATAAATTGAGATACACAGATAAAGATATACAAGGTTTGCATATATTCAGAGGAGCCACAAAATGCATCTAAATTCAATGTGCATGATAAAATTGCTTTGTTTGGCCTGGCCAAATGAGTCCCAAGGGTGCAGTGCTAGAATTGCTATATGCTGTTAAGAGACAGCATACATTCTGGAAAACTCTTTGATGTTTCACAAATCCAATAACTGAAAACCCAATTGTATGCCTCTTGATATGGAAGGAACCTATATTCATTAGGGTAAAGGCTAAGTTGCTGTGTCAGAGAAACTCCAAAATACCATGACTTAAGGAAGATAGGAGTTTACTGCCCTCTCATGTAACTATCCCCAGGTGAGCAATTCAGGCTTGTGTGCTTGTTCAGCTTCATGTAGCTGTCCGTGGACCAGGTCCCTTTCTTTCTTCTTGTTCCTCTATCATCCCTTAAGGGCTATGTCCTCTTCTGCATGGTCCCTCTGTGATAGAGCTCATGGGAAAGGAAAATAAAGGAAGCCAAGACAAGTGACTTGGAGATGATGTAGAAGCTTTGCAAATCATTGCCGTTCCCATCCCATTGATCTAAATGCAATCACACGCTTCATATGCACAGCTAGCCATAAAGAGACCTTGAAAATGTAGTCTTTACCTGCCTATACCCAAACTATAACTATTCCTATGGAAGATGAGAGAAATGGATTTTGGCAGATAGTGTTTGCCGAAGGAGGAGTGGGTGCAAAATGACCCCCTGTTTACTATAGATGATCAAGCACATGCAGGGAATCTTGGCAAATGTTCAATCGGTCTTTTATTTTGGGCTAACGCAATAAGCATATGTTCCAAATCATCCAGAAGCTACAGGGTGGTAGAGATTTAGAATGGCTTACCTAATTCAATTTATAGATGGTGAGATTTAGTTTTTGTCTCACAGGACCTACCTAGAACTTCTCCCCTTTTCTCTCTTCTCTCCCACACAACCTTTCGGCCCTTTTCATCCCATTGCTCCTTTCATCAAGCTTTTGCTTTCTCCCTGTGCCCTACCTCAAATTTGGATTATTAATCATTGCTTCCTCCATGTGGTTCTACTGCTGCGAAGGATGTGGGATGAGTGAGGGGCTTCACATCCTATGATTAGAGGAGGGGAAAGGGAAGAGAGCCCTATCAGGATCTGGCTTCAGGGCAGAAGATCTGAAGAATATCTAACCTCTTGCACTGTCAAGATCAACTCCTGCTACATATTATGTTCAAAGAGTTGTGACTCCTTCTTTTCTCTGAGTTAAAGAGCATACACTGTTCTTTCAAACTTAGTCTCTGGAAGTAGCAGAGGAAAGGTGATGGAAAGAATTGAACAAATGAGTGAGGGAGTGAGTGAATGAATGCAACTTTTTGTTTGCCTATGATTCCCCGTCATGCAGGGATACAGCAGGACACAAGTCAGATGTGCTCTCTGTTCCCATGGGGCTTGCAGTCTTGTGATATTCCAAGTGAACTGACACCTATAATTGGGTGACCTAGGTTTGCAAGTGGGGTGAAGAAAGGCTTGTCTTTTAAAGAGAGGTTTAAGCAAGAGCTAAAGGACAAGAAGGAGAAGTGGATGAGTGTGTGGGATGGGGTGAGTAAGAATAATGAACATTCTAGAAATGTAGGACAGCATCCTGACAACCATGAGGCAAGAGTGTGGCCCCTTCATGGAACCAAACGAAGTTCACTGTAGCTGAAAAGGAGGAAATGATGATGGCTCTGGAACCATACAATTCTCTCCTAAGTGTTTGAACTATATTCTGAGGGCAGGAGGAAATGATTGAAGAATTTTAAGTAGGCAAGTGATATGAATAGATTTGCACTTTAAAAGAAACCCATCTGGAACCAGAATGGAGAATAAATTGGTAGCAGGAAGGGAAAGGGGTAAAAGAGGAGGCTACTGCTTGAACTCAACAGTGAGATGATGGTAGTGGTTACTGGGTTGGAGAGCATTGAGGTAGGTCCCAGAGTCCTCAGGTTCTATCTGGATGATGCATCGGAAGCTTAAAGAAAGAAAGGAGGATGTACCCATAGAATCTAGTTCACAGACAGGTGGAGTCTGCTTCTGGATACTTCAGACCTTAAGCTCAGCTGGTGAGAACAGGTCTGGCAATGGGTTGTTACAGATGAAGAAACTGAAGCTTTGAGGGATTAAATAATGGGTCCCACCTCAGTTGTCTGGGTGTGGCTGAGTGAGGCTCCAAGCCAGGCAGGCAGTTTCAAAAAGCCCAGGCTCTTCTCTATTCCTGTGCAGCAAGAGACATTGAGGAGAAGCTTATTCTCCATTTGCAAGGAGATCAGATTTGCTTGGTATATTCATTTCCTCTCACCTGACACTGTCAGGAGCTGGAAAATCTCTTGATGTGTCATAGTAAAATAGGTTAGTATGATATTAAAAGTCTTTCTTTCTTTCTTTAGTTTGTTTTGCCCAAGATGTTGGGTGATCAGTTGGCATTTTGCATGAGTTTTTATAAACTGGTGCATGTCACAGGCACAGACCCAGGCATTGCATATGGTGGCTACTAATTTGTTACCTATAAAGGTGCCAAGAAGTAATAAGAACAAAGGCCAATTTGGTGGATTTAAGCTTGTGCTTTTTCCTTTTTTCCTATATTGTTGGTTGCCTAGCAAGGTGTGGGTGGAGTGTGAGGATGCTAGTCTTCCTAGATGGTTAAAACTAGAGGAGACAGATTCTAGTGGAGGAGGTGAGTGGATATAGGCAGCTGAGCTTGCCAGTGTGGGACTTGGAAATGAGAGAGATTTTTTTAATTTCTGAAAGGTATATGGTCTTGGATAGGTAACTTACTGTACCTTAGTAACTGGGCAAAAAAGTAGCATGAGATAGGTGTTGGAGGGGAGGTAAGAACGGGGCAGTGCAGGGAAAATGTGCTGCCTCAGTGTGCCCAAGGAACGTCCACATGTCAACATCATGTTTCAATATCCCAGAGAAAAGTATATTTTGACACTGCCAAGGAGATGGCTGAATTGGCTCAATAAGCTAGGATTTGGAACTGTCAGTTTTCAAAGCCCAAGTGCTGGTTTTCATTTTATGAACCATTTTGTGCTTTCTTATTTTGGCACGTTTATTCATGAGTTCCCTTTACCAGGGCAGCCTTTATCTCTGCACATCTAAATCCTACCCATCCTTCAAGACCAGCTCAAATGCCACCTTACCCTGAAGTAAACCTCATTTTTCTCTCTTTAGGCACTTGTGCGTTTTTATTTTTTGTTAGAACACATGAGTTAGCTCCCTTCCTAAGCTATAAATTCATAGGTAAGCTCAACTGTATATCTTCCATAGTACTCAGGCTATGGTCTCTTCAGACATGCTCTCCTCACCAGAGGTGCTTAAGCTTGTCTGTTCAATTCCTGAATGTTTGCAGAGGGAAAGGCTACCTGCTGAAAGAATTCAAAAAGCAAAGAAATGCAACATGACAGTAGAGAGGTAGACAGTGAAAATCTGGAAAAGTACATTTCGGATGTTGCCCATGAAGGCATTTGTAATTGCTTTCCTAAATTTCTCAGTCTTGCAAAGTTTGAAGCCAGGAGATCATCCCTCAGCATGGTGATATTATTTGCTTGAATATTCGTTTTGGTCACCACCAAGGCAAAGTGGATCTCCATTACATTTATTTCTAACAGCAAGGCCCTGGCAGTGGTTTGCTGCTGCGGTGATCAGAAACTCCCTAAGCTTCAAATGATCTGAAACGAAGAAGGCAGGAAAGAAGAACAGGATGGGTTAAGGAACGTTTGTCAAGATTTTCTTAAGCTTTTTTCTTGATTTGTAAGAACATGAGCAAAATGATAAGACTCTTTAGTGAAAGCAAAGGCCAGCATTAGAAATGAAAGAGAGTAGATTTGTATGGAAACTAAACCCACGTGCGTTGGATATTGAAGGCGAAAGTAAAATCAAAAGAAAGAATTTATCGTATATTGTGAGTTGTCTAGAGAACAAATATTCAAGATACATTTCTTGGATGATAGTCATTAGCTCACGAGTTTAATGAAAACACTTTTGATTTTGGAGGTATTCTCCTGTGTTTGTATAAATATATATTCCTAAAAACACTTAGGTGCTAACCTCTGAAGTGTGAAAGATAAAGACATTCATGCTATCATGAGGATGAGGCCGCCATTCAAGAAAACTTAAAATACTATAAAACCTCCAACTCTTCGTTTTTAGTCACAATCTTCAACAATATGTGAATGCTGTTTGCAAATGCTTATCTTTTCTTTTCTTTCCTTTAAAATTAATCACATGGCTGGCTGATCCATGCTAAGTCAATAAACATTGAATTAAGTTGAAGCTTTGATGCTTTGGGTGTACTGAAAGATTTCCATTTTAATTTTTATTGTATTATGTTTACGAGGCTCATGCTTCCTACCACTTCTGTCAACACTTTTATTTTTCCAGTTTCTCTTCATTTGTATAAAATAATAAGGGCAAAAACAATAAAATAGTTTTTTTAAATGCCAACGGAACATTTTTCAAATACAGTGTAAAACATATAGAAATGGAATGACATTGATTAAAATGGGGAGAGACACACAGGAGTCTTGCAGCCACTTCTATGGATTCCCCAGAACATAGTTTAAAGAGCTCTGCAATATTATATTCATATTTAAGCACTAAACACTAATATGTAGCCCAAGGTGGTGAAATCGTCAAAAAGGAACTTGGCAGCCTCTACTATTAAATAGTTCAGAGCGTTAACTTGTCAGCTAATAGAGGAAAGTCTTCCTTGGGTAGAGGAAAGGCAGTTTACGATGTCAGTATATGATGCAGGTTGCCTGAAAGTTGAAATTTCAGAAGTGGAAGACTGCCTGCATTTCACTGGTTCAGAACCATCAGTTGAAATGTAGCTCCTGGGACAACTGTGTCCTCTTCCCTGCTCCTGGGGTGCATTCTGCAGCCCCTGGCCCTGAACTCCCATCTTTCTGCTCACTTGCACTGAGCTCTGAGACTGAATTCCTCTGCCCCATGCCCTCTGGTAGCCTAAGCTGCTTCTTAGATATGGATGGATATTTGAGGCATTTCAAATTTTTAAGGTCCAGTGCATGTGTGAGCAGTTAGATTTTCAACATCAATCCTGCACTTTTTTTTTCTAGGAGGTACAGGGATTGAATCTGGGATCTGTATTTGCAAAGCAGGCACTCAGCCACTGAGCTACACCTGCTCCCAACCCTGCACTATTTTTATTTTGGAATTTACGAGCTACAATTTAGCTGTTTACAGGACTGTCACTTCCACTAGCATATGAGCATCTTGAGGGCAGGGGCTTGCCTTAATTGTTTTGTCTCACTAAGCACAGTGTGATTTGTACATATTAGGCCTTTTACATGTGGAAAGAAGGTAAAAAAAGAAAACAGGAGGGAAGGAAGGTAGGAATGAAAGAGAGCTGCTTGTGGTAGACATACACTAAAGACATTGCTAATGAGTTACAACCTTGCATATCTTTCCCCCTTGAGTATGGACAGAAACTGTGACTTGCTTCAAACCAAGTGAATATGGCAAAGGTGAAGGGATGGTCATTCCCATCATTAAATTACGTAATATAAGACGGTGTTTTTGCAGACTGGAGTGAGAGATTCTCCTGCTGGTCTTGAAGAAGTATTCTGCCAAGTTGTGAGAAAGCATATGGAGGGAGCCACATGGCAAGGAACTGAGGGTGGCTTCTAGGAGATAAATTGGTCCCGGGTCCACAGCAAGCAAGAAAACAGAGTGCTCAATCATACACCTGCAAGGTAATAAATTTGGGCCAACAACCTGAGTGAGCTTGGAAATGGATTCTTTCCTGGTCAAGGCTCCAGATAAGAATGCAGTCCAGCCAATGCCTTGATTGTAACCTGTGAAACACTGAGCAGAGGACCCAGCCAAGCCACGCCTGGACTCCTGACCTGCAGAAACTGTGAGATATATATGGGTATTGTTTTACGCTTTTAAGCTTATAGTGATTTGTTATGCAACAATAGAAAACTAATGAATTCTGGGAGAGGATGTTGAGTGGGACTCCTTGTGGCTGCAGAATAGGCAACTAGAGTCCAGGGAAGAAGGCAAAGAGACAATGAGTACCCTCATAGAAAGAGGGCTGCCAACATTCTCCAACGCAGGCAAGAGAGGCCTGTGCCATAATTACACCTTGTTTCCTTCCCCAGCCTATAAACGAGAGGGCTAGAGAGGAAGAAGGGAGAGAACCTTTGATGCTGATGATGCGTGTTCAGGTAAGAGGTGACTACCTCATCCTTCCTCACTCAAAGTCAAGTGAGAGGGGTTATCCCTTGTAAGGTTGGGGCCACCCACAAGAAGAAGTAATGATCATCTTGGTCCTCAGTTTTACCTGTACTTAGGTAGTGAATCTGTCTTTCAGACCCAACATCTACCCAAGCAGAAGAAAAAGAAATTGGAGAGAGTTGGTGGAGCTTAGGAAAGGCTGGCAATGGGGCAGTTGGCATTCTTATCATTTGGCATGCTCCAAATTATGTTTTTCTTGGAGGTTAAGAGGATACCACAGAACATAGCTTGGATTGATCCACTCAGGCTGCTTACTGGATAGGGAGACCACAACACCAGTGGGAGCTAAGTGGGAGACTGAATAGATTAATCCAGATTTCTCATGGAAGGGACCTGTGCTTTGGGGAGACCACACAGGGCCCTGGAGGAAGCCACTCAAAAGAGTCAGCATTTAGATGTCCATCATTTAAAGTGTATCAATGGTCCAAAGCAGTGAATACAAAGAGAAGATTCAACCCCATCTAGTTGAGTTAGGAATCTTTTGTTCACTCCTTGCCCTCCCTTCACCCCTCCTGTTTGGTCCCAACTATTGAGGAGCTAAGAGTCCATCTCAAGGAATAAAGGAGAGGAAGTGAAGTATCAGAGCAAATACCCCCTCACTCAAATTCTCTCAAACCAGCTTGTAAGGCAGAGAATTTTATCTTTGTATAAGAGATGAAATTGAATTTTTAACATGGAAAGGACTTTTAATAACTGAAAATCATGAAGTTATGTATTTTGCCCAAATACACTCAAGTGATAGAAAAGAAAGATTCAACGGTGTGTGGATGAAAGCAGTGACTGGAAAACAAAATGATGATTTCATATTTATGACCCCAATGAGTTGACTCTCTAATACACTTAGATTTTGTCTTCAGTGAGCTCAAAGGTATGTAGGGAAGATATAATAACATATGCTAGACAGGATGAGAATAAATACACCATATATAGTGCTCTGCGAATTCAGAGAAGAGATGGACTCTTCTGATTGGGGTTTAAAGGAAAACATCACATGTACATTTTCTTTAACATCATCTCAATAATTATGATATGTGCTTGAAAGCAAAAAGTTCTCCATGGCTAACATCCCAAAATCATAAAAGATGCTGGGCTATCTTTGTTTCATTTATTTTATATGTTGGTGGATTTTGACAATATTGGATTGTGCACAATTGGCCAAGTACCAAGCTACAGACCTCGAGTTATGCTCTAGCTATACTTCCACCATTAAGAAATAGTAATATAAAATAACAGCTTAAACTATCTTTTCTCCATCCTTTTCCTCTCAATTGCACTTTACTGAGGAAGGAAAAAGCAGAAATAAAGTGTGTTTTTTAGGTGATGGTAATACTGAACTTCGATCTTTTTCTAACAGCTGTGTTCTAATGCTGGATCCTGAAAAATAAGGGAATATGAGTCACAGTATCATAGAAAGTTGGAGTTGACAAAGATATTGGCATTTACTTAACACACCGTAACTAAGGTAGTGACAGTGAGCATTGAGAAGAGCGGGTGGATTTGTAGACTCTTCCAGATTCTTCAGGACTTGACTGCTGGATATTGGGGGTGGGTATGGAGAAGGAGAGAGTTGCTACAAGTTGCTATGGTGGTCACAGAAACACAGGCTCAGGCACAACAGAAACTTTCAGCAAAGACCACTTTATTACTTACACAGCATGAAGTGTCCAAAAGAGCGGGGGAAGAGATCCCATCGTGGCCAGTCTCTTGGGGAGGCCAACTTCCCAGGTCAGGGTCTGTGGATGGCAGCTCCACACATCCCACTTCTAATCAGAGATGAAAGACAAATCTGTGCTGCCAAAGGTGGGTATTTATATGATCCAGGGGGAGGAGCTCTGCTACTGAGAGTTCTTGCTGATAAGCAGGAGGGGCTGCTTTTTCCTGTCCAGGTTCAAGGTATGATCAGGCCTTTTTATTGGATCTAACATCTCTCCCAGGCTGTGGAATGGAAACAGACTGAAGCATCTGCACACAATAGGAAAGGAAGTGGGTGGTTGGGGCTGGGAGATGACCACTGAGCTTGTGTCTGAGACATCCCCAGCAGAGATGATACTTCAGATTCTGTCTTGGGCAGCTAGATGAATAGAGGTGCTATTCACAGTGTCACAAAACACTGGAGAAGGAGCAAATTTGGAATAAACGTGTTGAATTCCATTGTGAATTCCCACTAAAGGTTTGCAGGAATTGTGGAGAAGTGTACCTTGAGCTCAGTGGTAGTCTTCCAAGGTTATAGTCATTGAAGTGGTGATGGTTTCATTTTGGTGGATTTTCCTGCTCATCAAATTGAATATCAGACTACCACAAAGAGTGAAGATGCAGATGGCATGCAAATGGGCACATTCTGCATTCATCCATTCGAAAAATATTCACTAAGTGCCTACTATGTGCCAGGCACTGTTCTGATGCTGGGAAATGTATTGATGAAGCAAGAGACAAGGTCCTTATCCTCATATAGATTACATTTTAGTGGGGACATGTTACAGTTGGGCAGTTTGATGTAATTATGAATTCCAAAAATATAATTGGATCATGCTTATACACTGATCTGTTAATCTGGGCATGATTAAGTTATGATTAGGGTGTTGACTGGGCCACATCAGTAAGGCATTGAGCCCCACCCCTTGGTGGGTGGGGAATCGAATATAAAAGGCAAGGCAAAGAACAGAGTTGAAGCAGTTTTTGAGAAGCAGTTTTGATGTTGGAAAGAAGGCCCCAGGAGAAGAGAAGCGAGCCATTCGCCTGATCATCTGCAGCTGACCTTGTGGAGGAAACAGGAGCTAAGCCCGGAGAGAAACACAGCCCCCGGAAAAGAGGAACCCAAGAAGCCTGAACCCTGGCAAATGTAAGCAGCTGTCTTGCTCTAACATGTGGCAATGGACTGTGGTGAGAGAAGAAACTTAACGCTTTATGGCCTGGTATCTGTGGACTTCTATCCCAGATAAATACCCTTCATAAAGACCAATCCATTTTTGGTATTTCACATTAGCACCCCTTTGGCTGACTAATACAGGACACCAGACTGCAAACAAATAAATGAAGAAGAAAAATGTGAAGCTACAATCAGTTCCATGGTAAGAGGGAGTGACTGGGGGATATTTTGGACTGGATGTCATGTCATGTTTCTACTTGTCTATTAATAGGCATCCATTGCCTAGACTTGGCTTCCTCCACTTGCTGACAGAGTTTTGATTTTCTTTGGATGTTTTCCCTCTGGTCAGCGTAAGGAATGTGACTCCAGACCCCTCCCCAGCATCAGTCATGGTGGTCTCCTTCTTCTTGCCAGTGATTAGTTTAGGTATAGCAGGTGACCCAGCTGTAGCCAATGGGATCAAAGGATTGATGATTAGGGGACTTTTGGAAGGGGTTTTTCTTGACAATAAGAAGAGAAACATGGAAAGAAATGCCTGTCTTCTTCACTGAATACCATTGTCTTCTCATCTAATGTCTGGAACAGTTGCAGTCACTCTGTGGCCCTGAAGAGATCTTCTGAAGATGGCAGAGTGGAAAGCTGGACAGGACCCACATCTTTGAGGAAGTCCTAAATCTGATAAGTTATTCAACCTACACACTATCTGTCATGTCATGTGACTTAACAAATCCATTTTTAAGCTACTTCTGTTGGGTCTTTTTTGTTACTCATTGCTGAAAAAATCCTAACTGACACAAGTCAGGGAAGGATTTGTTGAAAAAGTGACCTTCAAGCTGATATGTGAATGGCAAGAAGGAGCCATGTTGTGTAAAGAACTGGAAGAAAAAACATTCCAGACAGCAGGGACTACAAATACTGATATACTGAGGTGAGACCAATCAAATTGTGTTTGAGGAAAAGAGAGAAGGCCACTATGGTAGTTTGGCAAGTGATGGGAGCATAATTGGAGATGAAGTCAGAGAGGTAGAACATTGCCAAGCCAGGTAAACAGTTTGGATTTAAACTAAATGCAGTGGAAACCATTTCCTTCACTTCCGGATCCCCTTAACCTGGCACATAGTTGAACTAAAGTCTGGGTCAGAAAGGTTTTTAGTTCGAACAAAATAATTCCAATAATAAAAAGATCACTTGAAAGCAAATATTTTTCTCCAATGCTCCAGTCTAAAAAGATAAGACCTTCTCCTTGACAACAGGCAAAGGGGTTTCTCACAATTATTTTATCAGATGCAACTTCAGAAACTAAGTTTACAAGTAAAGAAAGTCAGGAACACGTAGGAAATTGCCCAGATGACGACTCTTAGTTAGCTGCATCAGATGACTCCTGGCATTCTTAATTTTCACCTTTTTATAACAATTCAATTCATTCCAAGGTTTTACCAGAGGAGACATCCATTAAATGAATTCTCCATGGCAGGTTACCAGTGGCAGAGAAATTGCGAGCTTTGAAATGGCTGGAAGGAATCACATGAGCTCTGGCTCTTGATTTTCCCTAAACTCTGTGAATTCTGTCCACATGAGTTTCATCAAGTATGTAAGCTGCATTATTTGGGAGAAATGAACAGTTTTATTTTCTCTGAAGCTTTATCTGTATTTCATCTTGTCCCTGAACTCTACTCACGTGAGTGGACCTTCTCTGGTGAGAAAGATAGTGTAGTGGATAAGAAGCAGAAATCAAGATAACTGGGTCCTAGTCTAGCCTGAATGTGTAAAGAAAAAAAAGTGACGTGGGGGGAGCTTAGTTGATCTTAAGTTTTTTATTGATCAGTAGTGTGGTGGACCTGCCAACATAATCAAACGTGAATACTAACCCGCCCTATCAAATTCTAGTTCACCCCTGCATGCCAGCTACCTGCTACTGCTTGCAATCTGCTGAAAAAGCCACATCGTTTCCTCCTAGGGTTTTAATAAGTGCAGCTTTCCTTCTTCCTACGATGTCCTCACTCCACTTCTCTGCCTTTTAATTTGCTTGTTCTTGAAGACTCAACTCTTTCTCTGTTAAGCTTTCTGTGTGGTGCATTAACCTTGTGTTCTTTCTCAGATTCTGTCAACTGCCTCCTTTCTAATGCTGTAGCTTGCCTCCTGGATTGCACCATTACCTTCTTTGTTCAGCCCCTTATTAGCTCTCTGGGATGGTTGGAGTCCAAATTGAAGCCCTGAATGCTGAGCCCTTCCATTTTTAAGATCCAGACTTCAATCCCAGTGGCAACACTGGGACATTGGCTCTGGCTCCTTTATTGGATGCGAAGAGATAGAAGTTGCACCAGAAAGTGTGGGGAAATCAACCTGATGTGGGGTGACCCTTGACTATTGGAAATAAGGAGATGGGAGGAAGCCAGGTCCATAAGTTCCTTTCATCTCTACTTGTGTTGCTTGGAGATGAAATTACCCCTTGCAAACTTTGCAAAGAAGTCTTTTGTGCTGAATAAAGATGCCTCTAGAGCAAATGGCTAGGTCTCTTTGTTGCTCATTGTGAAGTGGTAGCTGTTGATTGCGTTGTATTGCTTATCCTCACCTCATCTGCCCTTTTCCCCTAAGCCTCATCACCTTGGGCTTGCACCTCCTAAATAAAGCAGCAGTACCTCAATTCTGGCCTTGAGGTCTGCTTTCTCGAGGTCTGGGGCTATGATACCTTCCTGACTGCCTCCCACTAGATTTTGTCTCTAATCTTCACTGTGGGACAGCAGAAGCTCTCTTAACCCATCTCCTCTTTACCTACTTCTGGGATTGTCCAACGCTCTCCATTTCTTCTGTAAACCACACTCTGAATGCTCTCAGCCAATAGACCCCTTGCTATAATTTCACATGCATTTAGGTTTCCAGCTGATTTTCATGCTTACAGAGTATCAGGTACATTTTACCCATTTTTTTAAAACTTAATTTGCACTTGTTATTATATTATAAAATGCAGTTAAGTTTGTATAAACAATAAAGTATGAATGTGAAAATAAAGAGGGTTGCTTCTGTAAATACTTAGTTGAATATTTAAAGAAAAGCCACAAGAAAAGAATTACAGTCAAATTAAGTGTGGTAACTGTAAAATTTTTGGGGAAAATTTTAATCATATAGAAGGGTTCTGTAATCAGATGGCTTTCTAGGTGACTTTCAATTCTTGCTCTACTTTAAAGAAATTGAAACTAATAATGTATTATTGATGTGATTTATACAAAAAAAAGTCTATATAGAATGCCAATCAGAGGGCCAAGAGTTACAGAAAAGGCCTTGGACCCATATCAAAAGATTGGCAGCCCTGAAAGCTTTGCACCAATTAATGGATGGCTTGAATGTAGGAATACGTCATGGTACCTAGGTTTGGGGCCCTGGATAGTAGAAATTTCCTGCTGATCAATCTGTTGCTTAAAAATTTACAGAGGAGTTAAAGTCACTTATCAGTAGAGAAAAATTTGATTAGGGAACAACTCTCCAAAGAGATAAAACACTTCTAAATTATAAGATGTTTTCTGGAAAACCAGGGTGCAGAAGGAAAAGAAGTTCCTACCAACATACACAAAATCCAAGAAAAGATTCTCAGCAGCTGCCTGGAGCAATGTAGATGGAATTACAGATTCTGACTTTTTATTATTGGTAAAAGAAAACATCTTCAAGATTTAAGAGATATAAATTATTTGTTCTGACAAGATTAGTAGTTGTCAAAAAAATCAGTAGGATGCATTCTGAATTATTCCATAAATTGACTTTTTTCCCATGAATTTAAACATTCTATAAAGTAAAACTTGAAGAAAACAGACATCTGGAAAGCCTATGCTTTCTTTATCTATGTCTTTCAAATTGTGGGTTGTGGCTCTTGGTGAGTTTTGAAATAAATTTAGGGAATTGGGAAAAAGGATTTTAAAAAATGAAACAATAGAATAAAACAGAAAGTATTAGTGGGCATTGCCTGTTGTAAAGGTAACTACTTCATGAAAATTTGTTTTATTTTCCATGTATGTGTGTGTGGGGGGTAGTGTGTGTGTATGTGGGATGTGAAAGCTCTGGCTGTGACGTGACATTGCTCTTGTCTTATTTCTGGTCTAAGAAATGCCGCTTCATAGTTCAGTTATGATGAATGCAAAGAAGGTGATTTAAATAAATGCCAGGTTTTATAACAGAAAGCAACTTCCTTGCTCCAAGCTAAGGATCAAGAATGTTTAAAAAATAATATAGGCAAGGGTTTTGGAGTTTCATTTTAGGAAAATAGAAGACAAGAATATATAGGTCTTGTGAAACTGTTATCTTCAATAGTAAAGATTTTTTTCAGTATAGCATTTAGTGGGGAGCGAAATCCCCAGTTGGACATTTAACAAATCTTAGAGAAAAGAAGGTTGTTGGAGGTTGACAACTTTGGATACATTCTGAACTACAAGAAAATAATTAAGAACATAGTTTCGTATCGAATCTCAGACAAATTGCAGGTTCCGAATGATTTATAGGATGATGACATTTAACAATGAAACGATTCCTATTTATACCTAGGAATATATACATAGGTTCAGGGAAGAAATCAGACAGCCATGCCAGAAATAAACAAGTTAAAAAATGAAGAAGAGGGAGAGAGGGTGGATGCCATGGAGCCCACCACCTCTAAATCTTGACTTTTGAAAAAGTCAAGCTGCCCGAGAAGGAGTTTTGTTCTCTTGAATTGATAGCCACTAAAATATGTAAAATAATGAATGTGCTTCAAAAACAATGTTTCTTTTTCTAAATAACTTCCAAATACTGTTCTTATTAGTGAATAAATACTTATAGATCATTTACCTATTTTAAATTAAAGTAACTACTTAAAGTTAACATGTGTCGTTTTTAGGATGCTCTGCCTTAGCCAACTTTCCATTTACTTGACCAACACTGGTCTCGAATGTGATGGGGAAGGGGCTGCCATTATCGCTGTTGCCATTGTTTGTTTGTCTTTTTGTCTTTCATGCTATAGCCTTGAGTGAAATGGGCAGTTTTGCATTCAGACTGCTTGCATTGGATCCTTGTTCTTCTAACACTCAGTAACAAGACTTTGGCTATGCAATTCAGCCTCTCGGAGTTGGATTACCCCATCTGAAGGATGGGGCTGGGAAACACTCAACTTCATTGGATGAAAATGTATGGAAAGCACTGAGCACAGGGTCAGGCATACCTAAGAAACACTCATTAAATGACAGTTTTCCCAACCACCATGTCTTAAATTTACTCTAAGTGTGATTTGTATGGTCTTTTATAATTTCAACACGTTTTTCCAGGCCAAGTTTCAGATTGCTTGGCATGGGCTAAAAGTCGTTTGCAATGCTCCACAAATGCCACCCCCAGAATCTTGATGAGTTTCCTCAGGACACTTATAGTTAATAATAGTAACCGTAGCTTGTATTTCAATAGCATTTTGTAGTTTTCAAATTCAATTATTGCGGCAGAATAAGGTGCAGTCTCCAGGTTTCATGGTTCAGGACTGCGAGGCTCAGAGAGAATAACTTACTTGCCCCAGGTTGCCCAGCTCATGATATGGCAAAGGGCCTGACCGCCACTCCCCTGATAGTACACCCAGTTCTCTCCCACCCCAGCACTGTCGTCATATGCACAGACCACTGTTTGATCCAACATCACGCCTCCCGGGAAAGCAGCCGTCCATGAGAACTTGGAAACTGGTCCAACTTGGAGGAATCTCATTATCACTTCTTGAAGCTTTACCCTGACTGCATTTTAAGTTGTATGATTTTCCTGGATCCAGATCTCACATTGAAGCTGGTTATTGGCAAGTGCTGTATTTCATGTGGGTGGCATTTTCCTCCTAATTTGATTCAACCTGTATTGAAAAAAACTAGAGAAAAAGAAAATACACCCATAGACACACACACACACCTTCAAATGAAAGCTATTTAGAGACTCTCCTGCTATTTGCCTTATAAAAATAATGGCAATGATTCAACAGGTCCATTATCTAATTTCATCAAGATCCAATGATTTATACCATCTGGACCTCCCTATTGGTTTCTTTTCTGTTTCCCCATGAAGCCCTTTGCCTCTTTTTAGCCACAGTTGAAATAAATTACTAGCCTTCTCTTATTGTCCGTTTGCATTACAATCCCAGGCATTTTTTAATACATAGAAAAGGATTTCAGTAGTTTAGCCATAATTACTGAGAAATTTGCAACTTTAATAATGTTTGGTACTTTTGTCTGGAATGATATTTTAAAATTCCATCTAATTTCATTTTACATGCTTAGCTGGGGTCAAATCATTCTTTGTTTTTGCTGCATTATTTCCTTTCCTCAGCCTTCCTGGATTTAAAATATTTAACTTTATTTCCTTCTCTATTTTACTTAGGTTCATATTTACCCTTAAAAGAATCAAGATTTCATCAAGAAACTACTTGCTGGTTTCTTCCTAGAATTAATAGTTTTAGGAGAGCAGCAAACTGATTCAGTGAAACAGACGCTTCTTTTTGACACTGTTTTTTCCATTGTCCATATCCATTTTCATCTTCTATTGTTCAAGACAGTTGGTTATTTCCTTCCGATATATAAAATGAAGTCAGATGGGCTGGTTTTGAATCTCCAGCTCCTTTTTAATCTTGAGCATTTTTAGGGTGCTAAGAGGGCAACTCTTTCTAGGGGACATTTCCCAAGGTTTAGTGTGGCCTGCATTGCCTACTCATGCTTTAGAAGGATTCCTCATGTGTGGATATTCTGGGGAGTCGTGAGGGAGAGTCAGGGTGAGGGTCAACACAAGGAGGGAGGAGTGGGAGGATTTGGAAAGATTATTTCTCATAACAGCACATGTTATTCAAAGAAGCTAATGGGCAGGATTTTGATATGTCTCGACTCCAGAAAGGAGATAGTGAGAGCTTAAAGTTAAAAACTTTGATTATCTAGAATACCCTCCCCCCCAAATCTTAATGACTTAAGCAGTTTAGAGAACCTCAACCATTCTGGGTTCATTTATTTTTTTTTTTTATGAATTAACTGCTGTCTTGAATACACAAAGCAGCCTTTTCTGAAAGATAAGCTATTTAGGATTTTTCCAGGAATGGAAGGCATTAGCTACAATTTTTGGACACACAGCACCATTGAACACCTTTCATATAATTGGGGAAGTCCCCTCTGTAGAGTCCATTCCTCCTAAAAAAGTCCCTTGCTGCTTGGGTAGAGGCACATGAGCAAGAGTCTATCAACAGAGCACCTCAGAACGAGCGTGTCAGTCAGGAGCTAGTGATGCCAAGAAGGCAGGGTCCCAAAGAATCCATGCTGCAGGATGGGACAGGTATACCCAGAGGTCCTCAGGGTGTGTCCATGGCTGGGGTTAGAGCTGTGAACTCAAAGGCCTTGGCATCTCAACAACAGCATCTTCAATGCAGCCATTTTAGAAATGATTTGGGATTATTTCTGGCTGGGTTCCCATTCCTCTGATTCCACATCCATAAAAATGGAGCTGCTCACCTCAACCTCATAGAATTGCTGTGAGGATTAAATGATCATATATGTGAAAACACCACGCACTTGGGTCTCTCCAATGGCAATAAATGTCAGTTTCCTTCCTTCCTTCCTTTCTCTACAGTCTGCTTCATTTCTCTCTCCATGATCATGTGTTAGCTGGTCTCATGAAATCAGGGGTGCTGAGCTAATGGGACAAGATTCCACCAGAAGTAAATCCCCAGGTCCATGGCAACACAAAGCAGGGCAGGGCAAAGGGCTTCTAGGCAGATACAGCTGCAGGCAAAGGCTCACACTCCAGACTGTTTGTGAAGCCGAAGTGGAATGCAAGCAGTTGTCCTTGAGAGCTTGGGGTGGGCTTGCATTTCTGCTCTTGCAGTCTGTTTTGATGTTGCATGAATATAATTACTGACGAGGAGAGATATTTGCAATATCCTGTTAAATAATGAAAGCAGGTTCCAGAGCAGTCAGCTCAATATGAAACATTTTGGTATCATATAAATAAATAAATAAATAAATAAATATATATATATATATACACATATACATATACACATAAAAATCTGGAAAAAGATACATCAATTTTAACAGTATTTAATTGTAGGTAATGAGATCACAAGTGATACATTTTAAAATATTTTAAATGACCTATATTTGCTAATTTTCCTTAAAAGAACATGCATTATTTGTACAATAAAAATAAAAGTTAAGAAAGATTAAAACATTATGTCACCAAATAGTCTTCAAACACAATTTATTTCAACAAATGACTTTTGTCGAATATTAGGTGGTTTCCAGTTTTTCCCTCTTGTAAAAAATGCTGGCATTAATCAAGTAGGGTTTTGTTTGTTTTTCTCTTAGTAAGATATTTTTGAGTTCTTGAGTGGCTTGGTTTGGCTGTTTTTAATTCTGTGTTCTTTCTTTTTAAATATATTTTTAAGGAAGGAATTTTTTGCATTCCTTCTTCTCCACCACTTTATACGTTGCCTTTGAATTTTCAGAATAGAGTGAGCTCTAAGGTAAATCAGAGCTCTGATTTTCTGACGCTCATGCAACCAGGTAGCACACAGAAAATTGCAAACGGAATGCAAATATTGCAAGGTGTTCTCCATCCTTAGGAAAAGAGCATACCACACAAAAACAAAAGGTAAAATACCCAAACTGAAAAGGCTCTTTAAAATATCAGACATTTTACATTTTATGACTTGATCATCAAAACAATAAAAAACCAATCCAGGAAGATATTTCTTTACCTTCTGTTTGTTTTGCCAACACATTCCTTTATATTAAAAATGAAAATACCTTAAAATACCCTAACAAATGGCAAAGCCTCCAAGTGCAAGTTTACATGCAGGGCTGGAGATATTCATTAAAATTGTAATTAGACTCACAATTAAATTCATTCACAGTAGAAACTTTACTTGTAAGTGTTGCTACAGGAAGAAACCTCCAGTCTGAAAATTAGTTCAGCCGTCTGAGCGATTTTAATTATGCAGAGTTGATTATCGCTAGAGAAGGAAACCTTTATTGCAGCAACAGAATAAAGATCTTTTTTTCTTTCCCCTTTTTTTGGTTTCCTGAGCTAATATAAGGTGCATATTTTGATAACCAAATGTTTCTCTAGGCAAAGAAAATGTGAGATAATCTGTAGAAACTCTCAAAGTATGAGAGCAGAAGTTATTAAATGGTCCCCCAATAGATAATTGGGTGCTCTGTGCTTTTTTTCGTGGTAAGTTTATCATTGTCATTTGGTTGAGGGAAAGACAAAGGGACAGAAATGGTATTTACTTAACATCTACTATGTGCCATTCTTTGTGACAGGCAGTTTCTTTTTCACAGATCTGCTTGTGTTTTACTATTTCCATTCCACAGATGAAGAAACTGGGAAGCAGGTGACTCTTAGCTTATAACTGATAGAATGAGGACTGAATGCTCTGTTTAACCCCCAAAGCTTGTCTCTTTCCACTCTATCATTAGGAAGAAGTCCAAGGGCAGTTTTCAGAGTTGCCTTTCCTCATTCAAGTGTATATTTCAACATATTTTTACACAATATCTTGGCAAATACTTGTGCTGCATTGAACCAGCAAGTTTGAGTGAGGCTAAGGGAAAAATATTCTGGGCCACTAACCTTGGATTCCTGAAGGCAAAGAAAGCTTCTACAGATCTTTCTCCATTTCCTCCTTTGGCCAAAAACTCAGAGGCTTCAGGGATGTAAAGTGCCTGGATACAGTGGAATGAGGCTGGACCTGCAGGCAGGAAACTGGATTTCTGTCTCTAGATCTAGACCATCTGCCTGTTAGCTGTGCGATTTGGGGAGAGTCACCTTGTCCCTCTGTGTTTCCTTCTCTCCTCTTTAAAATAGGAGGAGTGGACTTGATGGTGTTGGAGGCTTCTTACAGTAGCAATATTCCAGGATTTTGTGATGGTATTATTGGGCTTTCAAAGCAACCACCACATGTCAACCAGAAAAGAGTCTCCCTGGAACCCTGCCTTGCCCACCCACCTAGCCCAACACCATTCTGAGTGCGTAGATGTTTAAAGAAAGCCATGACAAATGTCAAAGAGCAGAGAGAACAGGTTAATGAACTCTCATATGCCCATATGTAGATTTAACAATGTTTCCGTATTGACTGTGTGCATTTTTTTTTGTGCTGAAGTTTAAAGCAAGTAAGATATAATGACATTTCACCTGTAACTATATCAGTATGCATCTCTAAAAAGTTAAGGCCATTGTCCTGCATGAAAGCCATTTTCACACCTAATACAATTAATAATAATTCCTTCACATCATCTAATAACCGGATCATACTCAAAATTCTGCCAAAAGTCCCAAAATGTTATAGCTGGCTTGTTTAAGCCATATTCAACCCAGGCCCACACTTTACATCTTTTTGTATGTCTCTTAAGGTCTCTTTGAACCTAACACAAGCTCCTCCTAGCTTTTTTCACCACATTGACTTGTTGAAGATTTTGAAGACATGAAGGCTGATTGTCCTCTCTCTGAGTTGTCTGGTTGCTTTAGTCTTCTTGTTCCACTCTATCTCCTGCATAAAATGGAAGTTAGCTCTAAATGTTTCATTAGTTCCTGGGTAAACATTTTGGCCAAGACCTTTCATGGATAGAGCCATATCTTTCATAATTAACCACTTTAGGAGGCATGTAACCGTAGGCCCATCTTGACAAAGGAGTCATCCATGTGACCAAGGTTTGGCTCCTAGGTTTCTTGCATTATGTCTCTTGCCAGTTTTATCTGTAAGTCTACCTTAGTTTGGACTACAGCAAAGTGTTTCTCAGCATTGCATGATTCAACATTCCCTTTTCAATCAGCCATGGCTTATGAGGCAAACAAAGGCAAGCCTAGCTTATAAAATTTGAAAGATTTCCTGATTCTCTTGAAAGCCCAAGCACCTCAACAAAAAACAGGCCATGTGATGCCTCAAGAATATTTTGAAAGAATACATTTTTTTTTTTTTTTCCGAGAAGGCTTACATAGATACTAAAGAATTACTTTCTCCCGGGACAACACCATACTTCCTTCTGCAAATGGAACTCTAGAGCCCAACATATGGTTTGGTAGATATGTTAGCAACATTTTAGGAGACCTGGGCTAAATCAGCTTACTGCTGCAGGGTTGGCTCTTAAATGAAAGAGGTCTTCTTGCCTTTTCCTTGTGAGTTACAGGTATCTTGTTACCCTATGCACACAAACTCTAAAAGATCTGAACGTTTATAGACATCCAGGGTATGGGCCCCTTGGCCATGTAAGATGAATTCCAACATTTTAGAACTTCCACCAAACAACTAGGAGAGAAGGTGAAAAGCTCTCTAATACAGTGGGTGTGCAGGATATCAGTTCAGTGTATGGCTCAGTTTGATTGATGACATGCAAGTAACAACACTTATTTCAGTAGCATCTGGACTGCAGATGTCCAAATCTTAAATGGAAAGCCTAGATTAAGTCCCAAAATGGAACAAATACACCCAAGTGATCAGAAGTAAAGTAAAAAATTGTCATTTTGATAAAACTGAATGTTCTTTTCAAGGATGCCACATGAGCCATGTTTAGGCAGTTCTCTGGGGTGGTGTAACTTGGAGTTAGGCAGACCTAGCATTCCAATTCCGACTCTAACCTTTACCAGTGGGGTCAACCTATTAACTTTTCTAAAACTCAGTTGCCTCTATTTCAGCTTGAGTCCCATTTGAGAACAAATGAATCCAGAGATTCTCTGTGTATCTGATGAACTCATGGCCCCGTCCTCCTAGGAATCATTTGGCATGAGGGATTTTGGCCCAAAGTTTTGCCTCCTCCTGAGGATGAGGAGGAAAAGGAGAGGCCTCCATGGAGTCTGTCTAAGATGCTGGTCTTTAAGCACGGCCTTAATGCTATGTCTAAGCTGGAGGTAGTGGTGGCCAGGAGCCGAAAAGTGTGTTTTCTTAATAGCCTCACCTGGTGGTCCACCTTCGGTGTCTGCAATAACTTCTGACACCAACCACAATGCAATTCTGACTCTAACTACCCAGAGCTAGGTCATCCTGTGCAGGTTAAGGGCACAAGACTGCCCTCTCTTTAAGCACCAGCCACAATTTCAGGGATTCCTAGGCCACCTCCACTTCTAGCCAACTGGCTACAAATTTGAGGTTCCCACCACCCTCTTAGGTTTGGTAATTCATTGGAACAACTCAAGAAAGTGCTGTGCTTATGATTATAGTTTTATTATAGCAAAAGGATATGAATAAGAAGGAGCCAATAAATGGAATGCATAGAGCAAGGTCTAGCAGAGCCCCCAAACACAAAGCTTCCATGTTCCCTCCCCGTGGAGTCAGGGTATGCCACCTTCCTTGCACATTGATTATCTATTATCATTCAGAGGAAATTACCCAAACTTTGGTGTCCAGAGTTTTTATTGGGATTTCTTTACGCAGGCATGACTTACTGAATCAATGTCCAAGCAGTTGAACTCAATCTCCAGCATCCTCCCCTCCTGGGAGGTCAGACTGATATAATGTGGTTCAAAGCCTCAAGCCTCTAATCATGTGGTTGGTCTTGCTAGCATGGTCAGCCCCCATTCGAAGACCACTGGTGTGGCCACTCCTAATCTGAGCCATCTCTAGCATAAATGATCAGGTGTGGCCTGAAGGGCTCATGGTGAATAAAAGATGCTTCTAACATGGCAAATTCCAAATTTTAAAGGGTATCTCCCAGGAATTGGGAGACAAAAGATAGTCAAGTTATTTATTACATAATGATGCCTAAGAGTTGAAGTGAGACATATAGTGGGTTGACATTCACGGACAGTCCCCACATTTTTGCATGGAGCTAAGCATGGCTGTGGTGCAACGAGGATGACAGAAAACAAAGGCTATGTTGGCAACTTAAGAGCTGATAATTTTGGGAGCCCTGCAAGGTGAGATGCTTGGAAGGAATATCAGTTTTCTCCTGGAAAGAGCCAGTTGGGTGGGGCTGAGTTCAGATGCCAACTTCAATGGGTTTCATGGGAAACAAACCTCATAGAGTGCCCCAGAGTTTGAGAAGGACTCCTTGTGAGCTCATGTGAAACACTTAGAGCAGCCTAGGGATACTGGAGAATTAGGGCAGAGGACCTGCAGGGTTAAATTATACATGTAATATTGGTTTGACCTTAATTGCATTTACAAGCTGGTGTGATGGTCTTACTAGAGTAGATTCACAGGAGTTTGCCATACTGCAAAGAATTGGCTTGAGGATTAAATGAAGTGAGGAAAATGTCTTACACAATACCTGGCACAAAGCATTAGTTTAACAAATGTTAACTCCCTCATGTTTTATTTTTATCTCCATCGCCATGGAGACATAAGGTCTTCTTTTGAGGTCTAACTGTTTGGGTAAGTGTTACCATTGTTATGTTCATTGGCTTATTTCTTTTGCTGAGTTTTCTATAAAGGACAACATTTTCTTATTGCCCTTTTGGTTCCTTTTCACAGTTCTTAGAAAGAACTAACGTGGGTGGTCTTTCATTAAAACTCCACAAGTCTAAATGGAGCTGGTAAAAAATGTGTCCAAATTAAAGCAATAAATGTACTCCCATATTCTCGCTAATGCACAGATATCCAACCTGCATGACTTTCTTTTCTAGTTATGCAAGAGGCAAAGGTAATTTAGAAACACACATGCTTTCTTGGTCACACTGTTGACAAAAGGCCCAGAGAAAACAATACCTTTGTTGTAAATAAACATGAGAAAGCCCTTAAGACATGCAAAGCAAGGTCTACAATTTGGTGTGAGTTTTTTAGCCTGAATAAATCACATCTGTTATTTCCTTAGTGCCCAAGAAACGCTAGGCTGTTCCTGGAATGGGATGATTCTTTCAAACCTATTTTCCCCAAAGTGGCGTGATGCTTTTAGGAAGTAGTGCCTTCTGTGATATAGCCAGGTAGAAGGTGACAAGTAAATATTAAAGAAAGGACGATTTCTAACTGATCTGAGTCCAGCTGTTTACCTGCATGCCCCCGTAGAGTCCACTGAAAGCACTTTGCAAATACAGTTTCCAAGATATGGAACCTTACGTAGACCCTCCCATCTTTGACCCATATTTGGAAATGAATGCTTGGACACCCTTCCTATGTCTCACTTAACCAGGTGAACTTCCATTATCCTTTAAATGCAAATTCCTTCCCTTCTCCACTGCGCTTCACCACGTCCTCTCCCATGCCACCTCTACACTCTACATCTACTTCGGCTAAGGCGTCTACTATGCATATTGTGGCAAAAGAGGAAGTCAGGGTGCTGCAAGGTGAAAAGGACTCAACCTGCCATTGCTGGCTTTGAAGATGGAGAAAGGGGCCATGTGCCAAGGAATGTGAAGAGCATTTTGAAGCCGGGAAAAGCAAGAAGACGTTCTCCCCTAGAGCTTCCAACAGGGAAGGTAGTCCTGCCAACACCTTGCTTTTAGCCCAATGAGACCTGCGTCAGACTTTTGAGCTACCAAGCTGTAAGGTAGATGTGTGTTGTTTTCAGCCACTCAGTGTGTAGTAATTTGTTACAGCAACAATATAATAGTAATACAGTGGTCCTGGGTCACAAGCTCTACTTGACTGTGCTCCCACTTAAACCTGGGAATTATTTATATTCATGATGACTTTATTTATATTCATGCCTTTATGGTGGGTGGAATGACTCTCTTAATTGGCTGCAAACAGATCCCTAAAAGCCATATATTCTTCAGTTTTTACAGGCATGAGAGGCATAATTGTATAAAATTTCATTTATATATTTAATGAAAGACAAATTATTAGTAACTATGAGTTATAAGGGTTACAAAACTTGTTTTCATAAACAAATATTTGAGTTTGCTGAAAACTTGATCTCGTTATTCTACCACACAGTCTGGGTACAAAGTTGAAAAGTTCTTTCAGGGAAAGAACTTATGTAAATCATTGAAATTCCCTTAATTTGGAAAAAACAATCTTCACCATTAGCAGGATATCAGCATTGTCTTAAGTGAATTATGATTTTCAATTGCTGCTATGATTGTTTGTTAAGATGATAACTTATTTTAAGGTTAGGGTTTCCAATTTAGTTGTGTAGACTCTTTGGTCAACCCCAGACTGGTTAGTGATATACGTGTACAGCAAGAATATTCTTGGACTCTAGCCTTCCATGATCTATGTATTAGCACATAGTAAAGGCTCAAGTATTTGTAGATTTGTTGAATAACTGTGCTAGGTGCTTTATGCATATTGTTTCATTCAATCAAATACCATTTCAAATGAGCAAGCTGAGGTTTCAAGGAGTCAGGTTATTTGTCCTCTGATGAAAAATGCTTGAAAGCCACAGATTCAATGGCCCAAATATCATTGTGTGTCCTGGAATCAGTTTGCCATTCCATAACCAGGTACTTATTTAATACTCGCTATATGTTGGCATCGTGCTCATGGCTGAGGCAGACACCCAGCAATGTGATCTTGGGCTGGGATGAATATATATCTGAGTTTTCCGGGGACAGATCTGTTTCTAACTTGTTGCCCCAGTGCTTGTAATTTATAGCAACCCCCTCCCCCCCATTTCATTATCTCAAGAGTTCTGGCTTGGATGATAAATTATATGGTGACCTTACCTCTGTTAAACCTTCAAGAGGCTTGCAAACTCATTGGTGAGACAAGAAATATAAACATTAAAAAAATTCACTTATCCCTCTCTGTCTGCAATAGGCAGCTTCAAGAACGGCTTCCAGTGTTTCCTGTCTCCAGGTATTCACGTTCTTGTACAATCTACTACCTTTGAGTGTGGATTTACACCTAATGACTTACTTGTTATGAATGGAATTCAGCAAATGTGAATAGGGTTGCCAGCTAAAATACAGAATGCTCACTTAAATGTGAGTTTCAGATAGATAATGAATACGTTTTTAGTATAACTATGTCCCATGTAATATTTGGCATATCCTTATACTACAACTATTTATTCTTTATCTGAAATGCAAATTTAACCAGGTGGCTTGTATTTTTATTGGCTTAATATGGAAACTCTAGCTCTAAAAGACTGATTTCTATCTCTTTTTGTAACCTCTCTCTTGCCATCTAATTTTCTCATTCTGGTGAGGCCGGCTGCCATGTCGTGAGCAGCCCTCTGGAAAAGCTCAACAAGGAACAAGGGATGTCTCACTCCACCAGCCAACAAGGAACTGACTCCTTCCTGTCCAACAACCACTTTTGTGAGCTTTAAAGGGGAAAGTGGATCAATGTCCCAAGAGAGGTTTAAGATGATCACAGAAATGACCAACTCCTTGAACTCTTACAACAGCATTGCGAGAAACCTGCATCAGAAGACCCAGCTGAGTGAGAGATGCGGGCAGATTTCTAACCCACAGAAAACGAGATAATAAATGTTTATAGCTTTAAGCCACTAATGTTTGGAGTAATTTGTTATGCAGCAATAGATAACTGGCACACTATAATCAAATTGCCCTTTAGTGCAATTCTAGTATACATTACACAGCCTTACTTCTCTATATTTTTCCCTACTTTAAGGATAGAATCTTGAGCATACATCTGATGTGTGGGTTATTCAGATATATGAATTAGAGTCTGGCATGAAATTAGATGATTTAAATGGTGGACTAGATACAATCAAAATGCCACTGAGTAGGCATTTTATTGGTGATAAAACAAATAAATGTATAAGTATCTTGTTGAAGGAGCAGATGTGGCTCAAGGAGTTGAGTGCCTGCTTCCCACATGGGAAGTCCTGGGTTCAGTTCCTGGTGCCTCCTGGAAAAAAATAAAAACAAACAAGCAAAACAAACAGAAAAACCAATTCAGGGGAGCGGATGTGGCTCAGTGGTTGAGCAGTGGCTTCCCATATGTGAAGTCCTGGGTTCAATCCCTGGCCCTGGTACTCCCTCCTCCACAAAAAAAAAAAAGAATCTTATTGAAATTGATGAGAGGGTATTCCTGAGAGTTTTCTAGTAACAAGGAAGTAAAAATGAATTGCACTATATTTATGGTATTAGTGTGCTCTTTTCAACTTTGTGAACATAATGAAGGGCTTTTGTAATATTCTTAAATCCTTGTACATATTAATCAAACTCATTATTATGTGTTAATCAATGAATTCTCAAGACAAGGGTTAACAAATATATTTATAGGCATGGAGATTCGTTCACAGGGAACTGTCAGATGAAAAAGGTAGGCAGAGTGCAAATTTTTGCTACTATAAACAATGCTGTGATGAGCACTTTTATAGGAAAATCTTTGCACATATCTACAATTATTTACTTAGAATGAATTCCTGGAAGTGAGATTGCTGGGTCCAAATGTATCCCACATTTGAAGGGCTTTGGTTTAATCCATTTCTGAGCATTCCAGGAGAACATAGTAATGGATTGTATCCTAGTCTCCAGTGTCTGCTGGGACATTTGCACATTGCTGACACAGGCCTCACAGCGGGGACTCCTCAACTCCTGGGCCTCCAATCTCCTTACTTGCCTCTCTAAGGAAAATGGAGAGGTTTACAGGCTAAATCTCCATTATCCTACTTCTCCGCTACATCTACTGCTAGGCGGTATTTTTTTTTTTTTCTTTAAACATTTTATTATTGACAAGTCTTACATCGAATATGTATTTTCCAGACACTAATCTTGGTTAAAAATCCACTAGTATTTTCTTGAATGTGTGTTATACAGAACACAGTTGTTTATATTCAGAGTGAAACTAACCTGACTTTATCGGTAACTAAATTACCATGAAGTTCATGTATGGTCTACGGCACTGTATAATTAATAAGGCTGTAACTGTGGAGGTCACATACAGGGGGTCTTTACCACCCTTTTCTAGAGCATAAGGCTAGCAAATAGGATTTGCATTAACATATCTTCTCTGAGTTGGACTTTTTTTCCCTGAAGCCATTCTACCTACCCTCTTTCCAGTTCCTTTTATAAAAAAATTTTAATGCCCCTCTTACTCTCTTTGGAAGCTTTCTTATAGCTTCTGTGGCTTCCTTACAGCTACTCTTTCTCCTCTGGGTGGCTATTGAAATATCCCTCTAATATTTCTCTATTATAATGTGAGCCGTCAATAGCACCATGAGTTGTCGGGCTGGCTTTCCAGGACATAGTACAGAGCCATTCCATTACTCCAGGGTCCGTCAGCACAATAAGCCACAAATCTTTTTCCGAGTGCTGCCAAACGTGGCTGCCTTTGGGCTGGAAGGCAGGGAGAGTCCCAAAATGTTTCCCCAGCGTGGAGAGAAATCAAACGCATGCATTCTGGTTTCTTCTGCATGTCCTCTTTTGAATGAGTCACCCGCTCTTTAACGAGCGGCTGATTGGAAGGAAGTAAAGTTCTCTTTGGTTAAATGATTCAGTCAGAGAAACTGCACACGTCCGCCTGGGACAAGACTCCAATATGTGCTTGATTTTCTTTGAAGGATTTGCTAATGATTGGTGGGAGCCCTGGTTCTTATTTATTACTGACTTTTCTTAATAATGAGAAAGAGGCCATATGTTGGGTGTGCAGCTTGCTGATAAACTCACTTGGAGCAGTGGCTGGCAGTATATGCATTTTGTCACCCGTGCTATTGGGGTGGGGGCGGCAACACTAAACCTTATTAAGAAATTTGCTGCCTTTGATGTGGGTACCACTTGGCCTTCGAGGTTTATGCTAATATCAGCTAAACATGTGGATGTTAAGTATTTTGTTATCTTTTTAGAGAGTTTTTTGAACCACGAACATCAAAATAATTTCCAGATGGATTAAAGAGTTAAATAGTTCAAAACCTAAACTGTTAGAAAAGCTTGAAGAAAATAGATGTGAATATTTAGCAAACCTCCTGAGGGGGAGAGTTTTCTAAGCTTAGAATTGATGGAATAAATCACTAAGGATGTGATTGATAGATCTGACTACATAGAAATTTAAAACTTTTATACATCAAAAAAAAATCATCAAGATTCAAAAGCAATCAACAAAATTGGAGATCATATAGGATGTACAACCAAGGGTAATACTTTTTATAAATATGAAACTCATATAAATTCTATAATAAAAATGCCAGAACTCCAATAAATAAATGAAGAAAGGACATTAATAGGCAAAAAAAAAGAAATAGGAAATATACTGGTAAGTAACCGTGGAAAATAAATTTAACCTTGCCATATAACCAAATAAATGTAAATTAAGATACTAATGAAGTGCTATATTCTCCTTTCAAAATTTCCCCATCAAATTACCTGATATTAAAATGAAATAATCTCTGACAGACCTGGAGCAGTTAAATGTCTGCTACTAAAAGGTTTCCACTACAGATGCAAGGAAAAGAAGATCCTCATACTTTCTCTCTGTCTGGTTGTGGCAGCCAAGATTGAATGAATGAATACCAGTAAATTCTAAAAACATGGAAAAGGGTAAATAATCTTTGCAACTTAGAAATAAACTTGTAAACAGCTAAAAAAAAAAAAAAAGAAATAACAATGCCTAATATTGCTGAGGGTACAAGAAGAGTGGTCACTATCATCCACTGATCAAGAGAAAGTTAGATATTATCCATGCTTTGAAAAAATGCCTTAAGATAAAAATGTGTATAGTGTATAGAAAATGATTAGAAAGCTGACTTTACATGTTGAGACAAGGATGGTCTAAAAAGTGTTCTTAAATAAAACGTTTTCTTTCAATTTTCTATTTTTTCTAAGTTCCCGGTAATAATCATATATTGCTTTTAATATATAGGTTTCTGAAGTAGATCCCAAGTTCCACCAATTTTAGCTGCATGGTACCATTTGAGCCCTCCTCTGGCTTTTTTCTCCCCGCCCCCCCCCCCC